>WTSP01008904.1:12908-38151 GCA_025331215.1 Actenoides lindsayi
GGAGGTGTCCCTGCCCATGGCAGGGGGGTTGGAACTGGATGATCTTTCAGGTCCCTTCCAACCCTGACAATTCTATGGTTCTATGTTGCAACACTGTACTGCAAGCCTCTCTTTTCTCCTGCTTTCTTCTGTAGCCCCGTGCTGCTGTCAAGGCCATGGTTTGCCTTTGGTGAAAGGACACACATCTGCTGTTCCTGAAAGTCTTGCTCTACTCCTGCCCTCCTCAGCCAAGAGTAGAGTTGCTGTAACTGGGATGTTAAGGTGTGAGAGGCAGTGAAGTGATTTGGGAGGTGCAAGCTTTCAGCTTACCCCTCCTCAGTTACTTATTTCTTTGTTTAGGTTTCCTGGGGAGGAACAGATAAGGCCCTTTCAAGAAAGTTCTTAATTGGCAACTCCGTAAAGAGCAGTGGGAGTGTGCATTGAAGAAACTGGAATAAACAACAAACCCAAAACATAAGGTCACGATTCAAGCAAATGTGCCAGAGGGAGCACTTGTGACAGACAATGTTTATTGCTCAATGTAGTCTGAAGTCCAGGCAGTGTGTGGCTGCAGTCCAGTGGAGCTCTCCTAAGGCTGGGAATGGAGAGGTGTAGAGGGAGCAGACCACAGAGGAGGCAGCATGTTTTCCTTTGGAAAGGGGCAATAGTGATTGTGCAGCAGACTGGAAATATTTAGCCATACAGCAGGTCTCAGTGTTAGCAGCAGCAATAGAAGCTTTTACACATTTCTTTATAAAAAAAAATAATAAATCAGACATTAATATTTACTGTGACATAGCAGGTCAGTCACCATTTCTTACACAAACTATTGCAGCTGAAAATGACTATGGGAAAACTTCCTAATTATCCCTGTTGGGTTTAGGATTTTGTTTTTTTAAGAAGAGAAAAGTAGCTGAACTTATGAATCTAGTTTCCTGTGGAAACAAAGCTTACACAATCAGTGTTTGTCCTGTACCTAATGATTTTTGTAACCCTCTGGCAACTCGAGTTTTGACTGAAGTTGAAAAAGCTATAATGTTAGATATAATAATAAAAAAAAAAAGTAAATAAAGGCATTTCATGAAATCTGGCAGCAGGATAAGGAACAGAGAGTCAAGTTACTGCCTTGATTGAAGTAAAGGCAAGAGCACCTCAGCCATTCTATGTTGCTTGCCAGTCAGCACACGCGTGCCCTCAGTCAGTATTTTCATAGCTCCAGACTAGTCCCGGAGTTTGCTGTCTCTCGGTAGTGACAGTGGCATCAGAGGCATGAGGACAGCTGGGATTATTGTGGTGAAGGAGAAAGAGATGTGGGACAAAGGACACAAATCCGTAGGAAATCAGGCTTCGTTAGTTCTGCTGCTCAGGAACAACATGTTTGTCTAACAATAGCTTTCTGCCCGAGCACCTACGTCAGAACCAGATTAGGTTTCTATTTGCATACCTCCTTACCTTTCTCAGGAATGCCTCTGGCATAAAACTCCTCAGTTTCTTGCTTCCTTCTGGCAAGTTACTCCTGGAGAGTAACTGTAAAAGTTGCATCTGATTTCTTAATAGATTTATGACTTTGTTTACTTGATGACCTGGGTTTAATAACAGCATCAAATGTTTGCTGTGGTTTGGTTTGGGGTTTTTTTTTAATCCTCTTGACTCTTCAGAAACAACATAACAGGGGAAGCAAATGAGCTGGATGCAATTCCATGGTGTACACACACGGAGCAGAACCTGAACACAGGATTGTTGTGCAATGTAAACAAGGCATGAATTTATCCTACAGAATCCTTGTAGTTGTTGATCTGAGAGGGAAGGAATCCAGCAGATCTCTGAAGCATAGGGTGAGCCTGTAGCACTGGCAGAAAGAACAGGATTGTTCTGTTTTCTTGTAAACTGAGCACGTTTTATACGCACGTGTTGAAATAATAAGCGTGCAGAAAAAGCAAACCATGAAAACTTTTCCAGCCACTGTTCAGAGGAATGCTGTAGTATCCAAGGGAATCTTTAATCTGCAGGGAAAGAGAACAGGAGCTGTGCTCTTTATTCTGCCTTACGCTGTCTATGGTCTATGTTATGCTTGTTATAATGATATCACTGCTTCTAGAGTAGCAATGCCAGATTCCACAGAGATGTGTGTCACAGAAATGTATGTGCTAGTAATCAAAACAGAGTTTTCAAATTGCTTCAGATTCAGACAAGAACCTTTTTATGCAGCTGTGTAATAAAAAGAAAAGGAATCTAGAGCCAGACTGGGGGAGCAGCACTGGTACATGACATAGCCACTGACAGGAAACCTTGTGTGCTGTTGTTGCCACACTGAAGAAGTGTTTTCAAATGCTAGGTGGCATTTCAGAAGCTCAGCTTTTATGTAAGGCCATCCAAGCCCCAGCTGAATGTTCCCACTACTAACCACTTTCAATATTCCCCCCAGAAAATAACTAGTCACCTGGAAAGAAAATGAGATGCAATTGCAATGAAACAGGTATTACTTTATTCAATCCTACCACTGTGCTACTTAGTATCCAACCACTGGTATTGTGCCTTTTCAGGAGCGATTATTTGAGGCTTCAGGGGGGGAAAAAAGGCACAAAAAGCCAACTAAGTGGCACTTCGTGGGGGTGAGGGATAGTCCTTTCTGATCCCCCCATGGACAAGGGGTTTGTGAAAAGAAATACGGAGCAATTACCCTAATCACAGTCTTAGCAAATGCGATTAACGATCAAACAGTTCTCCAATGTTGTGGCAAATTCTGTCTTGGTGTTACTTGCCTTGAATTCCTCCCACAGCAATAAGCTGCGTAAGTTGACGAAATGCAAATGCAAAAAGCACTACCTTTTGTGTCCCAGGAGTGCTGCAGCTTGATTATATCCAACCTACTCTTTAGTAGCTGACCTAATTTCTTCTGTTGTTATAATTTTAGAAGGAAGTTTTTCCAGGCTCTTTGTACGTGCCGTGGGTTAGTACTCCGAGGCATCTTGGACCGAAAAAAAAAGAGATGAAAAATAGTCTTTTGTTCCTGGGATGTTGTTGGTTTAATTTAGTTGGATGTCTCTGGTGGAGGAAGAGAGGAATCTAATTTTAAGACTTTCTGATTTTGTTCTCCGCGTGTTTGTGTTCCGAGGCTAAAATAAAGCCCGTGTTACCCGTGTACGCTGGCTAATGAATTAGCTCCAGTCGTCAGCTTAACTGCTCAGAAATTTTACACTGGGTCCAGCCTAGCACTTTGGTACATTTACAATCTAGCAGCTCAGATTTACATTCAAAACACCTCAACCGTGGCATTAAAAAGCTAAAATACACCCACTGGCAAGGCCTGGGTCCCAGTAAGGTCCTGAGCCCTGGGTTGGGTCAAGAGGATCCTGCTAAAGGCCAACACTTCTCCCAGTGCGGTGGCAAAGGGGGTGGGATTTGTCTCACACAGTATTTGCAGTAACTTGCTATATTCTGTGGATGTTCACTCGGTCACACCTCGCCAAACTGGTTTACGTTGTCTCCTGACTCATCATTTCTAAGTTTCTTTTTCTCTTTATTTACCTTGCCAATGCTGACAGTTGTGCTAGAATTTTTATTAGGAAGTATCAAGCTGGAAAAAAACAGAGTGGGCTTCAGAGGACTTGTCCAGAGTGCAAATTTAACTGCTTGATATCTCTTGCTTTTGATCTGTGTTCATTTAAGTAATTAATACTGAGCATAGCACAGTGCTTCAGAATCTTCCCAGCCCTTCCCTGTGCGGTTCAAGTAACTATGTTTTTCTGTCATGACATGTGCCTAGTGAGACACCAGAAAGTGGTTTTCAATGGCAAGAGCTGAAACCTTTCTGCTGGCTCACAAAGGGAAGGAAGCTGGCATGCAGCAATTCTTCATCCAGGAATGCAAACTCTGGGGAGAGAAGTCTCCTGAAAAGCTGTGACAGCAGTCCTAATTTAGAGTAAAGCATTCTGGGACTAAATAGATGGCACACCAGGGAGAGGAGGAGATCTGGAAGGAGCCTGCAGAAACTGTGCATGAGTAACCCAGATTATTGTGCTATGAGATTATGTTTTGCTTTCCCATCTACTCCGGTAGAGAGACAGAATCCCTTTGTTTGGCCTACATCATGAGGAGGGGGAGGCTAGGATTTATTTTTAGTGACCAACATAGCTGTACAGCTCCCATGGAGTGCCTTGATTCCCTGGCCCCCCAGGTATCTTGGAGAGTTACAGGGAAGTTTCCCTTTTAGCCTCCTCTATGCCACGAGCCACTGCTCTCCAGCCAAGCATCTCCAGACCTTCAGGCAGCTCCCCACACACCCTCCAGGCTTTTTAGCTTCTCCACTGATGTTTGGTGAGATCACTTTTCCCCATGGGGTCCAGCCTGGGAAGTAGCTGACCACAGCCCCCCCTACTCCCACACCTCCCACCCCACTTTCTCTGGCCTGGGGCTTCCCTCCCCACATCTGGGGCCTCCCGGGATCCGCTGGTAGAGGGGAACCTCTCTGTACTTCCAGGAGCCCCCTTCTCCAGAGAGCTCAGCTTGCTTCTCCCTGCAGGCATTGCAGTGCTATCAGCCCCCGCTGAGGCGGTGTTTGATGTCCCTGCTTTATCTTCAAGCACCAAGCAGAGCATTCCATATCTACAAAAATGTGTGTATTATATATCCTGTTACAGTGATATAGCATACAATGGAAACAGGCTGGTGTAAGTCCCTTTTACACAGCTTATCAGCCTCCCTAAGAGGGAACTCGTGGTGTTTTAATTATATTGATGTAGCTGCAGCAATACATAGTTCTGTATGTTCATGTATTTTTAGTTGATGTGTTTTTTGCAGCAATACATAGTTCTCCGGGTAAAAACAGGATGAGCAAAATCCCCTAGGCAAGAGAAATTTTGCTGGCCAGTTGCAGAAAAACCTTCACATGCATAACTTTTGTTCCAGGTGTCCTGCTGTTCTCTGTACGTGAGAGAAGCTCTTGTTTATAATGGGCTGGTTAGTCATTTGACAAGTAAGCATGTTTACTCATAAAGCAACTGCTCTGTCTCCGTGCGTGACTAAACCGAGTAACTACATCGTTGTATTTTGGAAACTCAGGCCTTCTCTGCTGCCCCCTTTTCCTTGTGTGGGTTTGTTTGATTCTCTCCTATCTGTCAGGTCCATCGTTCACAGAATCACAGACTGGTAGGGGTTGGAAGGGACCTCTGGGGATCATCCAGTCCAACCCCCCTGCCAGAGCAGGGTCACCCAGGGCAGCCCACACAGGAACAGAGCCAGGAGGGGTTGGAAAATCTCCAGAGAAGGAGACTCCACAACCTCCCCGGGCAAGCTCTGTCACCCTCACTGTGAAAGTTTCTCCTTCTGTTTATGTGGAACCTCCCACGTTCCAGCTTGCACCCATTGCCTCTGTGCTCAGGGGGCAACAGACTGTGCTTTGCCCGCATGAAGTGCAGTGCCCAAGGGGGTGTTTGATCACAGGTATGTTCTGTAGTGATGTTTTACAGCTCTCTTGCTCTGCTCAGAAATCAGAGGTGATACTATTTTTAGAAAAAAAATTTGGAGGAGAGAAAGCTCATTTTCAAGTGGATCCAAACTTGCTTTCAGCCTTACTCCTTGCTTTGAGTGTTAGGCAGAAGTGTCACTGGAGTTTTATGGGACTGGTTATCTCATGAGCTTTGATGTGGTGTAGAGCATGGGTGGCAGAGCTGCATCTACACAGCATCAGGCTCCAGGCCTCCAAACTTGCAAAATGTCTTTGTTTAGGTTGGCGTTAGCAGAGCTACATCCAGCAGCACTGTCGAGAGGATGAAGCCCTAAATAAGAAAGCACTAGGCAGAAATTCAAATGGACTATGGAATTGCTGGACTGAGCAAAAAAGCTGTTAGCCTGGTAACTCCATCTCATTCATGTTCTTCCTTTCTCAGTGCAGTGCAACCACAATTTCTATCCCATGTGTTGTCCTTAATAATACTTTAATATGTGTTTCAGTGCACTCCAGGCAGCTATAGATTCTTTCCTATATTTGGGATTGCTTGATTTTCATCACCTTGTCTTTATGTATTCAATGTACTTTTTAATCCCTCAGCTGAGGAAAAATCCCAACCACTGAAACAATTTTTTTCTTTCCAGATTTATCAAATTGCTCTTTAATCACTGTTGGAAATTTTTTCTTTCTTTTAGGATGCTAACTTAGGAGTTCACTCCAGTTTCCTAGCTAGTTTCTTCAAGCTAACCTGAAAGGGGCAGGGTGGAGGGGAAGACAGCTTGCCCAAGTGTTATGATTTGTGTTCTAGCTATTCAGGCAGAATGAGAAGAAGTATGAAACAAGGAGTGGCCACAAATTTCACAAAGATTAAAGTTTGCACCACTGGTAAAGCAGAAGAAACACATGGCATGATGAGAAGCAAAAGTGATCAGGAGAGGGTGTGACTGAAAGGAAGAAATGAAAAATTGAATGATGGTGAAAGTGGAAGACAGGGGAGGGATTTAAACAGGTGAGAAAATGGGCAATACTAATTTTCTTGACTTTTGGTTTGTAATAGGGGGAAGGGGCAATTACAGATATCTCTTATATAGATATAGAAGAGATGAAAAGGGAGTGAACATAAAAGAGTGCTGTGATTTTGAGAGAAAAGGTTGCAAAGCTTGAACATAGTCCAGCTGCCTTAGGGTAGGACTGGCTTTGATTAGTCCAAGCAACAGGCTAGGACAAAAGGAAGGACACCACTTATAAACGGAGAAGAGGGATTGGAGTAGCGCTTCAGGGGGCTTCTCAGAAGTTCAGCAGCAGCCATGTGAAAGTCAAACTGGCAAAGACACTTCCCCAGGAGGACACAGTGGCTAAAATGTAGGACTAGATGGATTAAGAGACCAAGATAAATACACACGTCACTGACGCAGAATGCTGCCAACGTGACTGGGGACTGATCCGCAGGGAGAGGCAGGAGAGAGAAAGCCTGCTGAGATTTCCATGTCAAATGGGAATGGAAAAGGAAGCCTCAGCTGTCAAAAGAAAGAAGTGAGGATGTAGTTGTGAAAGCCAAGGAGAGAAAGTGTTGAGAGGAAAGATAAAGTTGGCAGAGAGATGGCAAAAGTAAGAGACGGGGATCGGTGAAGACACAAAGACAATATCATTTAAGGAAGCAGAAGTCATGAGAGTGATTTCAGTGGTGCAGTGAGAATAGACAGCAGAATGTCAGAAAGGCAAGACAATAGAAAAGAGGCTGGGAAGCATTGGCTGTGCTGGAGTTGAGGTGTTAGTCTTGGTGAGAGATGAGCCAAGGAAATGAGGAAATGTGAATACTGAGAATAACAGTGTGCACGCTACGAGAAAGTTAGTGGAGGCTCTGAAGGACAGAGGGAACAAGAGAGAAGTGTTAAGAGCATGTGAAAGAGAAGTGGTGTGATTCTTAATATCTTCAGGAATTGGTCTGTGCAGTCTTGCACTGTAAAAAGGAGAAGTCACAGGAGAAAGCTTGCCAGTGTGGGTAGGGAAGGTGTTTGCAGAGACTGTTCTTTCCACTGTCTGAATGCTGATGGATGTACACACAGCCTTTAGCATCAAAGCTGGTTTTCAGACAAACCAGCGAGATGGAAGGGAAGGAGAGAGAGTTAAGGGGAAGGAAGGAAAGATTTTGCTACAGGAATATAGAACTATCTAATTAGCCTAATTGGCATCATCTATAATTTCCTACGGCATCACCAATTCTCAGTTCCACTGTACTGAAAGTCTGTGTAATGAAAAGTGGGATTCAGGTCACTTGCCAGGCAGAGGTACCTGCTGACTTCTAAGCTTATGCCTGCATCTCTTTCGTCAAAGATGAGAAGCAGGGAAAGAAAAACCAGTTTTCAAAGTCAGGGTCAGCAGAGACAAGCACATCATTTGCATTTTGCTTTATTAATGTGGGTTAGCTCAGCAGGGGAAGTCTAGCATACTGATAAATGATAATGTGCACCCCAGCAACTTCCCTTCCTGGGGCACTGGAGATCATCTTGTCTCACAGCAAGGATTTCAAGGGACCTAAATTAGTAGAAAACTCTCTCTGCCAGAGAAGGTGAGCAGTGTTTTTGCTGGATGAGCCATCCCACCACAGGATCACATGAGCAGGGGAGGCAGGATGGCCCCATTCAGTGTCAGAGCTGCTAGAGGGTTTGGCTGCATCATCACAGCATACCCCACTGTATTGAAAATCCATGCTCAGTGCTGGTCTGTGCTCCATAGCTGAGGAAATTCTTCCATTCCTCACTCCTGGATGTCAGGCAAACTCAAAAGGGTTTCACCCTCCAGCTATCTCCCTTGCCAAAGATGTTCCCATTTTGAATGGGAGCGATTGAGTTTTAATAACTGTCTGATTTGTCATCTCCAGAAGGCACGTCAGTGACACAGGCCTGACAGTTCAGCTCCACAGCCACCGAGGCGTTTGGTAATTCAGCAATTTCTTAGCTTTAATCAGAATACAGGAATGGCACCCAGGCAGGGTCCCCAGATGGTCACAGTTAGGCATCATGAAGCACCTACACACTGACCCGGAGTATGAGTCACTTTTTCTCTGATTGTATTGGCTCTGGTACCAGAACCACAGGCCAGGGGTGCGTGGGTACTGAACTGAGATGAATTTATGCCTATTTTGTATTGAGACTGACATATGTTTCTATTTCCAGCACTATTACTAAAATGCATATGTAAGCTATGCCATATTTTGTGTTCTGATTTGCTGGTGTGAATGAAGAGAGGGGGTTTTATCCCTTGAACAAAGTTCCTCCAGAAAACTTCTGTCACTCTCTACTCTGGCTTGCAGTGACCTTATATTGATACAATTTTTTTGTGTGTCTGCGTGTCTTTTTTCTTTTTGTGCTTTATCTGTTGGCACAGAGCTAAATCCAAATTTCAGCAACCTGTTCCTAGGGCTAAACAGCCACCCTGCTGCCTTTTAATTCTTATTTTTTAATTCTGTGGATCCAGGCTGTGTAATCTCAGACAAGAAAAGTTAAAAGCAGAGCAGCATTGCACACTCCAGTCTTTTGCAACGTATTTATATCCTGCATGAGCATAGTAATTTTACTGAGATCCAGCATATAGCTAAGATAGAAAACCTGAGAGAAGATTTGAGAAATGAGAACAACTCTTTTGTCTCCACATCCAATTATTAAGAACTTATTTGTCAAACTGAAGGCATTCTGTTGTGTTGGCTTACATCATAGTGCTGTGAAACACAACTGCCTCTGTAAACCTTTGAGTTGTTTTTTCTCTATAAACTTTAAATCATACAACAAAATCTTCTGGGAAAATATATTTGCATAGAGAAACCTTGCATTTTTACAGAGGCTTCTGAACAGCACTGTATGTTCATTTTGAAAAGAAAAATACACAACTATTCTTTACTTACCACCTTTCAGCTCTATGTGTTTACTTAGAGATACTCATATCTCTAAAGAAAGGAGCTGCCTCCTCTTCAAGGAAGTTGCACCATCGCTGTGTCCCCCTGGAAACCTCAGGCTATGGGGCCTTTGCAGCACTGCGAAGTGGACATAGTTCAGAGCAGTACAGAAGTTTGTTGGGTGACTAATTGTACATGACTGCGTGTGGGTGGGTTGGTTGGCTGTGGTTTTTTTCCCCGGGATGACAGGGATGTTTAAATAGCGGTCTGCAGAGGAACTGCTGCACACCTCGCTGCCCGTGGCCACCTCGGCGGGTGCTGTGCTGCGGTCTGGAGGCAAAAAAATGAAAGGTGACTTAAAGTGACTTCTACTCTCTCACTTGCAGGAGGGCCCACTCTCGCTGCAGCAACTCAGACAGCTTTGAATGAATCACAGGATTCCCAGAATTGGCGACAAACCCGATCACGTGGGCAACCCGCAGCACAGGAGCTGCCAGAACAATGCAGTGACTAAGGAGGCTGATGTGATCCCTGGGTGTAGAATACCTTCTGTGGGAGTAAGGAGGTGATATCCAGTAACACAGTGTGTCTTCTTCTGGTGCCCACGCTTGAGAAAAATTATGTTGACAATTTAGGCTTCACAGAGGAGCAATGATACTCCTTTGCATGATACCTAAGCAAAGCTGATTTATGGCAAGAGACTTAGGATCAGTCCCTTAGTTTACTGAAAAGAAGACTAAGAGGGAACCTGATGATCAACAGTAGGCTGTGCAGGTTCTTAACTGCAAGGGGCTCTGTCATCCTACTGACAAAGACAGCCACATCCCATGGCAGGAGGTGAAGGCTACAAATGAGGTGGATAGAGTCGTTTGAGGGTAAAGATCAATTGACTCCATCACAGTGTTGCTCTTGGATCATATTCTTTCTGGCTTAACAGCCACAGGAGCCCTTTTAATTAGTATGGCAAAGGTGTCATGAAATGTGTGCATGAATAATCGAGATGATATGCTATGTAAATAAGGCCAAACCCAACTACCCCAGCTTGGGTGAACTCAAAAGGGCTGACTGGGACATCTGCATTTGAATAGCTCTGAAGGGAGGATTGTGCAAATCAAGGAGTCTTTTGCTGCTACAGGCAATTCCAGGAGACACTGCTTATGGCCTTTCCAAAAACATGATTGTCCTGTGTTCCTTCCTGTGCCATCTCTGCCACCTTAGCCTGGGAAACAATACCTCATTCACCTTCAGATTCCTCCTCGGGGCTGGATTCAGGGCTCATATGTGGAGTCAGGGAAAAGTGATCCTATGCTTCTCTCCCATTAAAATCAATGAGTTTTCAGCTTGCCTGAAGATAAACATAGAGCTCAGTCTTCTCTGAATGCAGCCAAGTAACCAACTGATGGTGTCTAGGTGAAGAGCTGGGAGGGATCTTTCTTTCATGTGTTTGACTTCACACCAGTTTGTTTCACATTGTCCAGGTGGCTTACAGTGCAAACTGTCATTTCTCTGGGTGTAGTGTTTAGCACAGCTGCAGCCTGGCTTCAGTGGGAGTTTTAGATGCAACTTGATTGTAGATAATAGGAAATTATAATAAGGCTTGAATTAGTGCTTAGTCTCCCATGCTGTACAGTTTGACATTAGTGCTGATTTATCATTTCAAGCATTTACAAAAGCTACAGTCTTTCTGAGAAGACACATCACATGCTGTTGTGGAAGGATTCTGTGCTTCGTCTCATAGCACCTATTCCAGAACTAGGCTGTTTCTCTTCCACAGTCATCACAAATTAAGACCACACGCATTTTATGTGCTCAAAGAAGAGCAAAAGAAATCAACATTTGCTAAATAGAAATTAATCTGAATCTAGCTAAGGACTGGGGGAAAAAAAAACCAAAACTTTGAGCATACATGGGCAGTCACTAGGAAGTGCCTGCCCTCAGCTCTCTGTACATAGCTCTAGCTGCTATCAAATCCTGGTTGAAATTCAGATCAGATTCAGCATTGCTGCTGTCTCTTCTAATGGACTCTGTTGATAACGCTCAGCTAGTGGGAAGGACAGAGGAGCAAAGCAGGCAGGAAGGCCCAAGTGATTTCTGACACACGTTAGGCTACTCAGCAAACCGCTGGAGACGCGGGGCCCTGCCCCTGCACGGGCGTTGGGATTCCCCGGTGCCCTCTGCCAGAAAACCCAGAGCAGGTTTCTTGTGGCTTCTTGTGGTTTGGTTTGGTTTTTTTTTTTCCTTTTTCAGTGTTCGAAGCGTTAGGCCCAGACAGTGGTTGGAAACCACAGCTCAGTTGGCGAGGAGCACCGTGCAGCAGCGGAAGCGCGTGGCAGAATTCTGGCTGACTCACCCCTAATTCATCTGGCGTCGCAGGGAACGTGCGCACTGGAGGGGGATCCCTGGCACTCCCTCCGAGGAGAGGCCTGCTGCCCCAGCACGACGTGGGCAGCAACCAGCCCCCTTCCACCCAGGTAACCTCACACCTCCCAGGCTCACCCTGGGGCCATCCCACCGCCTCTGAGCCGGACTGGGCTCCCTGCTGCGGCACGGGGCAGGGGAGCGGAGCCCTGGGAGACTGAACTTGTGCTTCGTGACAGTGCTGCTGTCGGGCAGGGGCAGTGAGGGAGCTGACCTCATACCCTGGGATAACGTGCGTGTCTTCATACCTGTGTGCCTGTGATGTAAACACCTTGAGTGACTCTGCTCCTGGTGTTCAGCCTCCTGCTGGGCTGTGTTTCCAAGGGCTGCTGGTGGAGGGCTGGCCAAGTGTTATCAAACCTTAATGATCTGTTCACATAGAATCCAAAAGGTAGGTGGCTGCAACCCAGGGCAAAGTAGTTTTTAAGCCTGACCTCCAGCTTGGAGGTAGCTAAGCAACATATTCCACATTGAGGGATTTGAGTTGATGAGGCTATTTTAAAGATAGGACTGGCCTGAAGAGACAAGTATAAAGTCTTATGGGCTCTTTGAAAGAAAACCAGAAGAAACAGGCTGACTATCAGAGGCTATCTGTGAGTTGCAGCTGTGTGCAGCAGCCTAAACTCAGAGGAGTCTGCAAGAGGATCTTATGGAAAAGAATGATGACAAGTAGTGAGGAAAAAATTACATAGACAAATGAAAGCAGACGTTAATTACCTTATCTCCATCCATGAGCTTCTTCTACTGCCCAGGGCTGAAGGAGCTGATTCCTTCAGGTCTGACTGATTTTTGTGAAGGGCTGAATGAAGTTCAGAGTACTCAAAGCACCAGAGCTGCACAACAAGCCAGAGGGAAATCTATCAACTATTAGTCCTGAGAATGTGTGGTCAGCCACACAGCCTGGGCAGAGCAAATTACTGAAGAGCATGTGCATGTGGCAGTGCCCAAACACCAGGGCCTAGGGATGTCCAGCTGGATTGTGGATGCCCCAAGACACCTGTAGATCGAAAGGGCTGTGGGCTAGAATTGCCACAGTAGTTAACTTCCACCTGAACTGGTCATTGGTGAAAGCATGGAATAACTTGATGAAACAAGATTCAGAACTCAGGATCTAGCACGCACAAGTCAGAACCATCAGTTACCATTCAGAATCTGCAAATGTATATCTGTTCTACTTCCAGAAGCTGTATTCCAGCAAATTCTCTTTCCAGGGCTGTAGTCATTGTCACTACCCTTGACCATTAATATAACCCAAACAAATAACAACATGATTTATGGACATAATCTAGAAAATGTAGCATGTTTCAACAGTAAACAAATTTTCCTTGCCAAAGCAAAGTTTCTTTACTACACGATGTTTAATCTTACAAACTTCCATGGTTATTTTCTTCTCTTAAACCTAATTAGTTCCCAGTATTTCAGTTTGTAACATGTATTTTCATCTTATGTTCTGCCTCTGATCCTGAGACTACATTCCATTGCACAATTCTCTGTTATTTATTTAGAGGCAGCTTCTGGGATAAAGAATTAGTCCTGGGATTTGTCCACTGTTTTGATGCTGACTTCTGGCCAAGCCACTGCACCTCTTCACCACTGTTTGCCCAGCATACAGACTGGGGTAATAAGCCTTTTTGAAAGCACATGGAGATCTGCAGATGAAGTGCTATATAGTTCATAGTCCCTGTTTACAGCAGTGGCTTCACTGATGTAGTAGATTTACATACTGAATTTTCCTTTTCCTTTTTTTACAGATAAAAACCTGCAGACCAGCACCTGTCAAAGTGCTTATTAACCTATAACAGAGCTGGAGAAAGCAGATGATCACTGAACATTTCTTTTCCTCAGCCTGTTTAAAACAGGCACAACAGTAGTAGAGACGAGCTTCTAGACTAGGTGTTTGTGACCTATTTGGAACATGTACAATCAGTGCAGACTTTGCTCATTGGTTCTGATTTTTGTTTTCTTGAGGTGGCCTCTGAGGGAACAAATGCAGTCTTCCTTAGACCTGTGACTATGTGTACCCTTGGCCCAGCCAGGCAAGGGTGCTGCTGGAATTGCAGCAGCCCCAGCACATGCTGGGGGAGAACTGCCTGGATTTGAGTGGAAAGCCTTCTTACCACACTTGTTTTTCAGTCCTGCCTGCGAGTTCACTGAACTCCACACAGAAGCACTGTCAAGTTAGGAAAGTTTCCTGTAGCCTCTGCCTCTTCAAAAACTACCCAGCAGCCAGATTAGATCTCTTGCAGTGACTTTCATGTCATCAGATAGAGGAATCTCTAAAGAGATGCAAGCGCAACGGCCAAGTAATTGTACTAGAGATGCATGAGTTCATCTTAGAAGATGTTTTCTGTTTTGCCCTCGTGCATGATCTCCTCTTAAAAAAAAAAAAAAAGTAAATTCAAATTAGTACTAAATACATTTTCCTAAATAGCATCAACTATGGGAAAGGTTCTTTCAACTCTAACGTATATAATCATGATACTGTAGTAATCTTGTGCAGTAGTCAGCGTATCTTATCTCTCAAGTTTGCATTTGGAGCTCAACTATATATCAAAAAAATCACCCTGAAAGGGGGGAGTAGTTAGGTTATTACTGCCTTGCCTTTTCTTTGTTACCTGATGTTTGTTTCCTCAGTTACACGCTGCATAGTTCAAACATTGCCTGCCCCTTAGTAGCAAACATCCCCGTTCCTGTCCAGTTACAGGGCCCTGGCTTTGATACCTGATACTAATGTGAAGCTTGATTTACCAGTGAGAATCCAGAGGAGCTCAAAAATCCTACAAGCACAAATGAGATCGGAGGGCAAGGCCTAGGACTTTTGTTTTGGAGCTGTTAGTCAGAGATCTTTGCAGTGTTAGAGTCGATGTTCTGTCCATCATCTGAGCCCTAGTAAACAAAGGCAAAACTGTGCAGTACCTAATATCTCAGTGTTTATTTTAAGAGTATCATCTTGCACTGCCAAATTCAAGAATTTCTCATGCATCTGTTGATTTTGTAACTAAAGCACTGTTGGTCAAACTGGGTTTTTTTGCTGCTTCATAATTGTGGGACGAAAGCACGTAACTGGATTGGAATTGTGCACCACAACGATGAAAGTAGCTCTTATTTAAGGCACAGGATATGAGATAGAGGAGTCAAATTGGAGCCAGCTGAGGACAACCCTTCTTCTAGGCACTCAAGTTCCCCCGGGAGGGTTTTATCCAACCCTTGAAATTTGGTTGGGATATTTCTTCCAGTAGAGCTACACCTGTAGTGTAGGCAGGGTGCAGACATTTTACCACAGTCAAGCCATATGTAGCTTGGTTACACTTTGCTGCGTTCTTGGCAGCACTGAAGGAGCATGAATTAATGGCTTTTTTTTGTTCATGTGTGTGTTTGTAAAAGGCACAGTACTGGATGTTCAACATCATTGAGGAGCCAAAATAAATATACTGTGGTAATGAACTTCAGGATGTGGAAGGGAATGTTATATCACTTAATGACAAGTAAATAAATACAATAACAATTCAGGCCTTGTTAAATCGACAATGTCTTTAAATTCAGTATAGCAGTAGATACCTGGCCCCTTCCTACTATGCTTTTTAAGTTCTGCACTAAGCATAGGAGACTAGATCTTGTATCTCTACAGTATGTTCTTTCTTCTCAGTTAAATATTAAAGTAAGAGGTCTTCTTGAACAGGCTCAGAAACTCTACAGGATTTTGATGAAATACATGGCTAATTCTAGTTGTATCCAGCCTTTCCTCCTCTTCCTACCTTCCCCTGCTTTTAGGACTCATAATAAAAGAAGAGTTGTCTTTCAGGCAGTGTCGATGTCCACCTTCAGTGCACCTCTTGAAAGGATGTTGCTGGTTACGTCATAATTCACATTAATTTCTCCAGTAACACAGAGAACCCTGGGATGCCAGAGCCAGAAACTCAGGTAACCATCACTTGGCCCTTCTTGCTGGCCAATTTTTAACTACTACTTTCACACACATTTGTTACTAGCTGTTCATTAACAAGAAATTATTAGTTTCTCGTTAAGAGTGTGGGTGTCCTAAACTTTTCCTGCACTGTTGGCCCAACAGTATTTGCTGGTTTTGTTTTCCAGTTCCCATGAATCCTGCCTGAGCCAACACCAAGCTGTAAGCACGTACCTGACCAAGGAACATTTAAAAGATTTGTGTGGCTGCATTTATATTCTCTGTGAGTAGATGTGGTTAGAATACTTCCTTTTCCTGCATTTTTCACTGTGATTCAGTGTTCCTCCTGTACATGACTGTGCCACTTAAGTTATGGATCGTGCTTCCATTTAAATTGATAGAGAATCTGCATTAAAAGTTTGAAAGAGAAGTTGCTGCCTTCTCTGCTATTAATAGTATTACTGCTTTATATAACTACACAATTCCCATACAGTGGATAAATTATAACAGACAAATAAGCATCTCTGCCCACAAGGAGCTTTTACTTCTGCATAAAAAGAGATGAAAGGATACAGAGCAGGAAAGTTCAATGCAGAAAACAGACTGAGGTTTGGAGGGTAGAGAGAAAATGCTGCAAAGTAGCAAGTCTGCAAAAGGTGAAATCTTATCTTTGAGATAAGGGGCAGTTGACAGAATGAGGGCCAGCATTAATGTCTCATACTACGTAGAATAATTCCTGGGTAAGTGGTGAAAATTGAGATTCAGTAACTGAGGTGAAGTGTTCAATTTGAAAACGTGTTTCCTCTTGCCCAAGCTCTGTCTCACCTCTTCCTATGAGCCAGGGATGACATGTCACTGAGTCACATCTCACTTCAGCTGCACCACATCTTCAGCAGCTTTCGGTCCCACCTCTTCAGCATTTTGCCAGTGCTACCTCCAGTTCTCCTTGCTCAGACACAAAGCTTAGGCAGGGAAGTGGGACAGCAAACCAGCCTGTAACCACTGCTCCTCTTCCTGCTGGGCCATCTGCGTGCCAGGCTGGGCTGCTCGCACCGCTTGGCTTTGTGCTGACCAGGTGCATCAGGAGGCCACTTGGTGGGATCTACCAGCTCACATGGGACCCACAGAGGCCAGGTACCCACCCTGGTGCTAAACTGCCTCAAATAAAGGAAGTCACGCTGCAGACAGAGGCTTTGGAGAGCAAAAGCATGCTTTGAACAACACGCTGTCTCTAGAAGCCAAATACATACTACAAGAAATGACTAGAAGCACACAAACACCCCACTAATTATACTATCGAAACAGCACAGATTTCCATTTCCCATACTGTGAGTTTAAAGTAAATAGCTCATGTCTTGACAAAATATTGTAAGACGTTATAAAGTCAAGCACCAATAATAATAAGAAGAACCAAACTAATTTGGATTAAGCTTTCCAGCTTTAATTCTTTCTCTCTGAGTGCACTTGCATCCTAGTAGTCTTTATTTGTATGATCATATATAACTTTTTCCAGAATGCAGAATGCTTGGTTAAGCAGGAACTGGTTCCTCTGTTTTTGTCAGATGTGCTAGAATGGGAGGGATGTCCTCTGGGTACCTGTCTTCCTTCATTAACTGCTGACAGAGGAGAGGTGAGAACATAGGTGAGATACCTAGAGCTCTGGTCAGTGAAGTGATTCCTGCTTCTAGTACTGACAGAGAACGTTCTTACTGGGTGTACTAGATTTGTTCCCAGTAAAGCTCACCACCAGCTGATCCACAACCAGTGGAGGGAGAAATTGTAGTGCTTGACAGCTTCTGGTACACTTCCCCAGTGTGTCACTCCCTGGCTAAGAGGCCTGTGTGGCCTAGGAACCTTATGTCAGCCAGAACTGAAACACATATCTCTCTACAGCAGTTCATACCTTTTTGCAGTCTGGCCACGACTTTTAGAAATGCATTTTCAGGTTCTTCAGAGTCTCAAATGAACTTTTTTTTTTTTTTTTACCATGGACTATCATCTAAAATTCCAGGCTGGTTGATGAAGCAAACAAGAAAAATCTAAGGACAGGATTTGTCCTTTGTATTGCTCTCCCTAATGAGCTGGTTCTCTAGTACAACTTCATGCCTCTGGTTACGGGTAGAGAGAATGAACCTTCTCTTCAACATATGGCCTCCTATAGATGGCACTTTTGCAAGGGTTAGCTCAGAGCTGGGGGTAAATGCTACCTGCTGTATGAATTTAATATGGCACTGCAGTAAACTTGCAAGTTGCTAGAGCTGCATTCTGCCCCAGTCCTGCAGCTAACTGCAAGACATGGTATGAAAGGAGGTGTTTGCATTCACAGAGTTTAGTCAGAGCTGCTTGGCATGTCAACAACATTTCATATTCACTAGAAGAAATAAGGAGTCTCCAAGACAACGACATAACGTATTCACTGGAAGAAATGAGGAGTCTCTAACAGGCAAGTTTATCCTAGAACTCCTAACTACAGACCATTCAAATTAAGGAAACTACTTGTTTATCAAAACCTTCCTTTAATTACCAAGAACTAGCCAAGTGTGATAAATCCATGACAAGACTGAATTGTTAGTTTCCTGCAATCTTTATGTTTAAAAATAAATTCCTCTCTACCATGAGACTTAACCTACTAGGGCCTGGGAGTACAGACACCATTTGCCTATTAACAAGCATTATTATACATTAATTACCTTAAGAAACAGAAAAGTGAACTGAATTTTGCAATATACAATGGAGGGCTTTTTGAGAGGGAAAAGATTTGCACGCTACACTTTTCCTCAGCCTTTCTCAAAGTATACCAAATATATGAAATAAGAGGGGATCTGTATATACAGGTGACTGTTCTACAAAGCTGTAACATGGAGAAACATGCAGGTCAAATTAGATATTGCTGATTTTCATTATTTCATTGCAGAGCCCTCAACACTTTTTTTTTTCTCAGCTGCTGAAGTAAAGGGACTGCAGAAGGAATCCCAGCATTTGTGTTTTTTTAAGCAGGTTTTATATCTTCTGTATGGCAAGAGCTTGTAAATATGAAAGGAAGAGCTCCTAAAAGCTCAGAAAACAGATGGCAAATAACCAGCCACCTACCCATTCTCTCTAAATGTCTTATTTTTAAGAAAATGGGCTTTTAAGTCAGCTTCATTTGTGGGTGGGCATTGACTCATGAGTTTTGAACACTTACTGAAGCAATGCAAATCTGGAGCTAAAATTTTGTGTTTCAAAAAGCACTGTCAATTTTTTTTTTTTTTAAAGCAACAGCTATGTTTGTATTCCATTTAGTTTTCAGACTAACCAAATTTAATATGTATTTTCAAACCACTCAAGCGTTCCCTTCCAGAGTTACTAGTCAAAACACAAGAGAAACCTGTTAAGCATATCAGTCACAGGAGGTTTTAAGAAGAGTTTAAGCAAGTGCCTGTCAGCAAAGCTCATGGAATAGGTGGTCCAGCCATGGAGGAGAAGGAGAGGTCGGGTAAGTCTCTGTCTTTTGCAGCATTTTGATTCCCAGAAAAGAAAACTGAGTTTACTGTTAGGACACTTCCAAGGGGGGCAGTACCGTGCAGTTGTGATGAATCAGTAACAATACTGTGGCTTTTAGACACATAAAGATTTTCATGTCCTACTCTATAGCATCCTCAAACAGATAAGTTCATAAGGTAAATCAAAAGAAGTTGCCAAGTAGATAAGATTCATTAATTTTTAAGCTGATTAAACAATATTGTTGATGACAGAGGTTAGCATGGGCGTGGCTTGGCAAACAGCAATAATTGGTGATCATCATCATCATCATCATCATCCTAATAACATGTACTAGAACAGGAAGCTACTCTTCCTCCAAGCTTCTGAGCATGTACACTGCAATCATGACAGCATATATAATGGCAAGTTAATCTTAAAAACACTCACCTGCAAAATCATGACCTGGTTTGAAATCTTTTAATTGCTCTGTCGTGCAAGGTGTTCTCCAAGGTTACGATGACTGAACAAAGTTAGGAAAATACTCTGCATTTTGTCAGATGTTGTGCTTTGTGGATGAATGTTTTTGTACTGTTAAAATAAAAGGAGGCAACTCTCTGTGCATCCTACAGTCTTCTGGTATGTTTAATGTAGTCCATAAATCATAACATAATGGCCAGTCCTGTATGGTAAAATGCTACCAACAAGGGCAGCAGATTTTTCAGGATTTCAGCAGACATTCAGGATTTCATGCTAAGTTGTTTCCCTGGAACAGATTTGAAAAAGGCAAACTAGAGCTTAGCAGTGGGACTGGGAACAGCTACAATAACTAAAAATTATTGAAGCTCAGTGTTTTCATCTGACAGTTTCACATCCCTAAAGTCCATTTAAAACCTACTTCTGTCACTAAGAGTAGCAAGTGGAACATTTGAATTTGTAGGTGTGAGAGATGCAGAGAGGGGAAAAAAATAGTTTCTCGTATGTAAACATTTATTTTACCCAAGAGACAAGAGAGCTCCAGAAAAAAAAAACACGACGAAACTCCATCTGCGTGCAATTCCTGGAGCCTTACTCATCTCACTTCCTGATTCTCCTTTTTGGCCTCCTTTCCCTTAGGGCCCTCCCACCTCTATAAACACCATAACAATAATTACCCCATCAGCGGAGACTTAAACATTCTTGACGTCCTAACATCTAACAAGTACAGGACGTTTCACAAAGGCCTAGCCTGGCTTTCAAGAAGTGGGTCAGCTTGACACATCCCATGTGTTTCTGAAAGCCTGCAGTCTTTGAGCTTGCTCATCTATGGTAATGGGCACCCTACCAATGCGGGGACTGGAAACAAAACACTGCCTGGTGAGCCAGGAGAACTTTAAAATGTTTACCAAAAGCACATAACTTGTACATTTCCATCCTAAACATCCTACAGCAGCTGTGGTGTGGTGCCTGGCCACACAGGAGTTTCCAGGCTGGGTGGTTGTGTGTCCCACCTGCCCTGTGTTTGTTGAAGGGGGTCTGGAACTCCTCCAGCCACTCGCTTGCAGGAGTCGGGCTGCAGTGCACCCAGCCAGGGCTTCAGCCCCGTGGGCCACGGGTGCTGGATGATTAGCTCTTCTTACATTTCATCTTTTCCTGTCCTTCCACCTCACCTTGCTTGGTTACATACCACAAAAGAATTTGTTAGTCCAGCTTGATCTGACCAGTTCAACTCTTTTACTGGAGGAATTCTGACCACTGTGATTTTTTTTTTTCAGCCTTCAATTGTTTGGGTTTTTTTATTTTTATTTCAAGATTTAAATCATGTCAATTTGCTTCCACCCTCAGCTCCATTTTATGATAACTCAGAAATGGGTCCTGACCAGTAGCTGAGAATCACTTCTCTTATAGTGTTATGGTTTGCTAGCTGTTTCCACAAAAGGGATAAACCAGTGTGTCTCATCACATGTTCTACCCTGCCCCTGCATAAATTTGTCTTGTGAATAAAACACATGCTATTCAGCTTGGAGGGCATTTTATATCTGTGCTTGTTTTGCCATTTTAGGTAGAATATGATACTTGTACAGTAGAGTGGACAGTGGAGACTCTAAAATCTTCTCTGGAGACATTCAAACCCCCCATGGATGTGTTCCTGTGTGACCGGATCTAGGTGCTCCTGCTCTGGCAGAGAGGTTGGACTCGATGATCTTTTGAGGTCCCTTCCAACCTCTACCATTCTGTGAGTCTGTGATTCTCTTTATGATCTATCCTGATGAGAAGATTTTCAGTTCTCCTTAATGATCTCTACCTTTTAGTACTGGGCAAAAGCCCCACCCTGTGCACCAGAAAATAATTGTTCTTCAGTGTGGAAAGAGAACACAGTGAAGAGCTATGAATAATAACTTTGGAAGACAAGCAGGAAGATTACATGAATAATCTTTCAATTAATTAACAAGCTGAAACTAAATTAAAAGAAATGGGACTATAGAGATTAAATTTGGTGAGAAAAATCTCACCAAAAGTAGAAAGAGTGGACCATGCTTCTATAAAACTTGGGGTCCTGTAGATAACAGTACCCATGGACCTATCAGAAAGGTAAGCACAGAATACAGAGAACAAGCCTGCTCCTGCTGTGTATACACACCGGGGCTCAAGTACCGAAATTGAATAGATAGAGATCTATAGCACTGGCTGCATATTGTTGTAGATATAAATATATAAACACCACAACTGAAGCACTGGCAAACAGGAGAGCTTTCTAATCACTCTTGATCTGAGATAGGCACAGGTACAGCCGACTCGTACAACAAAACCTAGTTCTGTTGGCAGACAGCTCAGTCGTATAAAAGCAGAAGGACCGTGTTGTGTGTGAGCAGCCATACAGCAATACTGTAAATTGCAACTTGATTACCATTTGATTCAACCAAGTTAATAGCTGATGATGGCCTATAATTCATACATGATTCATTTTGGCAGGTCTTTCATTTGTCAGTTTATCAAGCCTATCGTATATGTGAGTAATTAAATTAGCAAGGGGAAAAAAATAGTCCAAATAGCAAAGGACTCAGCAAAAAAAAAAATCCTCTGGGTAGTTTGGAGAGATCTACTCTTAATGCTGGTGAAATATCATCACCTACTACTTAGTGGGTTTCTTTTTCTATTAGGACCAGTAATTCAGCACAGTAGGTACAAGAAGAAATAACACACTACTGATTTCCAAGCAGCTTCTTGAAGCATGGAAATCTAATTCTGAAACAGTTACAAAGAAACTACGCATCAGAAAAACATAATGGGGAGAAATACTAAACAGAGAAGAGCAAACAGTAACCATCGCTACAAAAGGCAGATACTAGTTTTCAGAGGGTGGCTGGAAATGTGTCAGGCTGTGTAGGAAATTCATGTGCAACTAGAAGGCCTAGTCCTATGAGGGGACAAAAGACAAGTAGAGAAATGGGACTCCCAAAGAGAATCCTGCCTCTGTTTCCTGACCACAGCCGGAATGTTACTGGTATTTCTGGCCCAGATGGCCACAGCCCACTTGCTCTTAATGAAAAGCCAGAGAGCAGCCATAGCAGGATCCAGGAGTTAAATTAACTTGGTGACCTGGAGGTGATGCAGAACATGGAGGTGATGCTGTGAGAAGAAGATGCGCTTGTGCCGTTGGGAGAGCTTTATTGCTGCTGATGTTGCCTTCAGGGTATCAGTCAGGAGCTGCTCTCCCCTCTTTCTCCTCCAGCTCTGGGCTTCCCTAGGAGAGCCGATGGGCATTTCCAACAGTGAGCTGAAGTCCATGCAGCCTGGAGGCCCTGGGTCCTGGAACTGATCACCTGCACTCACCTTCAAACCTACATCCAACATGCTGACACCCTGTTGATAGGAGCAGTAAGAGACCAAACAAATACCCCCAGCTGTTGGAATGTTTGGGTTGCATTTTCTTCGGTTGAAACGATCACTAAAAGTAAACACGAATAGAAACCAAGCATCCTGAACAAAATCTGCATATGAAATCAGGCCTAACAAGGCTCTTCTGCAAAGTGAAATAATTTCTAGCTGATTAATCTATTGAAACTTGAAAGTGTCAAAAAAAACCCCATCCCACCTGAACATCAATGTTTGTTTCGCAGTGTTTCCAAAGCATTTGGTTAAATCCCTAAGCCAGAGATGACTCAAGCAGCAGAGTAAGCACTGGACAAGAAGAAAAGCACTGTCCCGGCTGAAGAATGGGAGATGGAAACCCAAGAGCTGCGATGGCGGAAGGTTAACAGCAGCCCGCAGGGCTCTGCGGCAAGGGTCATACTGGTGCTGCGTTTCCTGCTGCCCCAGAAAGGGGACTGCCCTGTGAGGCAGAACGTTTGCAGCCCTTGCAATTACTGCAGCTGCACAAGACAAGAGAGGAGAGGGATGAGGAGGAACCCCCAACGCGATGGAATGGATCACGTACCGGTGAACGGGGTTCAATACCCAACACGCCGAATACCGCACGTTAGGAAGGCGAGAACCGCTTCTAAACCTGGTGAGTTCCAACTACTCTGCAGCTGAGGAGGAGAAACTGGTGAATTTATATTTAAGTGAATATCTGTGAGCTATCTCTGATCCTCACGAAGCTGTTGTCAGAAAACAAATAAGCTGATGGAGTCACTGACATATTGGTTAATGCCTATTATTAGGAAACCTCTACATAGAGGAATTCATTGTGTCTCCTGGCACAGTCTACAGTATAGCCTACCTGAACATGAGGGATGTGGATGAGTCTGTCTTGGGGGCATGTTTGGGGGAAAAGGCTTTTATAAAGAACAATGTTTGGATACGTTTGGATTATTCATCCTAGGAAGATGGTAAATGATGGGATAAAAGCAATCGGAGTAGCAAATAACGTCAGGAATTGGGTACAGAAACCCTGCTCTTGCTTACTGTAAAAAAAAACCCAGAAACTTGATGGTGGCAATCTCAAAATGGGTAACATGAAACATTTCTTACACACATGCTAAGTGAGCCACGACTCAGGAGGTAGCTACAGCAGAAACTTTATTGAAATTCAAAAAAGAGTTAAGACACAGTGATACTTACAAACACAGCACATTTATCCCCTAAAGTTTATGTTACCCAAATATTGTTGGGTTTGGTTTTGTTTGGTTTGTTTTTTGGTTTGGTTTTTTTTTTTTAATTTATCTGTAAACAGCTTCAGGGTTTATAACAACATCTAGATACTGGAAAGCAAACTTAGCTGTAGTGGGAGATAGCCTTCCAGTGCCAGGGTAACCGACCCTCGGGCACGACTCAGCATGTGTTTTGACATCCATCCTTGGCATTTCTACTCTTGTACAGTCTGCAGCTCCTCACAGGCTATTTTTAGATCGCTGCACTTGGTCCAGCCATAGATGCTGCCAGACATCACGGGGCAGCCTCGCACGACAGGATACTTTGCTGACTACAGGTGGGAAATGTTTAGCTCCTTACGAGCCTTTGCGTGTGTCACACCGGCAGTACCTCACCAGTGCCCTCCGGCAGGTGAAGGAAAACAAACCTCTTCTGTTTCCTGCTCCTGTACTTACTCTCCAACACACTGCCAGCTGGAAATGCTTGGTGAAGATCTCAACGTTTCAGGTTCTAGCCCTGCCGGCGAAATTCCTTCCCTCTTGGGATGTTTTCGAAGCCACGCTTGCCTCTCTGGAGATGTTTCTTGTTCGTTGCTGCTGTGTGAAGGGATCAGCGCAGGCCACCGCTGATGAATCAGTTACATTAAGTATAGGCAAAGATACCCCCTAAAGCACAAAGGAAAGGACGAGACGAAACGAAACCCCCTCCCCGGAACACTGTTCCGCTCCTGCTGTTCTCTTCGGCCGGAGCCTCTCCGCGCTTCCCCGCCCTCTGCGGGCCGCGCTGCCCCGTTCCCCGTGCCGCTTGCCCCGGCCCCCGCGGGTGGGCTGCAGCGGCAAGCTGAGCCTGACCGGAGGCAGCCCCGCAGCCCCCCGGGTGCCAGAGCGGCACACCGCCATCTGCACTCCCCGCCTTTCCTCACCCATGGCGGCAGAACTCTCACCGCCGCCGCCTCCCCCCCCCTTCCCTCAGCGCTTCACCGCCTTCCTCCGCCCTAGCGCCTGGGCGCGCGCCGCCCCAGTAAGTTTACCCAGTAAACAGCAGCTAAAACATCTGCATAAGAAAAGAG
>WTSP01008905.1:4758-19244 GCA_025331215.1 Actenoides lindsayi
CCCATTACGTATGTTGCAAACAAGCTGCCAGCCAAAACATTCAAAATGTGTGAGTGACCCCTGTGGGGAACAGAATTTGAGGCATCTATTAAGGTCAATGCAGCCTGTTCAAGTGCTCTGCTTTCCATAAAAGCAGAAGGTAGGTCTGAACAAGCTGCTCCCACAAGCTTTTCCATTTCAGATCCATTCTCTTTTGTTACTCATCACCATGAATAAAATGGAAAATAACCCCAGCAGTGCTATTAACCGTGTGTGTGCAGGCAGGGCAGTGCTGAGGAAGGGGAGAAGCAGGATTGGTGCTGAAACTCTGCCAATTTAGCAGGCATTGATTGTTGCAAAGAAATCTATAATGTGCTCCCTATCACAATGTTTTTAGACCTTGTACCAATGACCAAGACATTGCCACAGTCCCAAGGCTAAGTAGAAACAAATTTTATCACAAGGCTATTTCATAATATGATAAAAGATTTGCCTTGGAAGATTTTTGTTTCAAAGATGAACCAACCTCCAGTTCGTTCTGCAGTATGTGTGTAGCATAAGAGGTCGAGACTGTGCTTGACTACAGAGGCTGATAGATGTGATTCAGACCAAAGTGTATTAAGAACTTACAAACCAAGTTAATATTCATGTTGCCTCACATATATGCTCAAAGATAGAATTACTTTCAACTTTCCAGTCACATATGTCTATGCAGTTACTCCATTTCAATAGATACACAACTTATTTCCGTATTTTTGTGTGCCCAGTTGTAGACTTCCATTTTTTAAGCAAATTTCAAAACATATAGCTGACACCATTCTGGGAAAAGGAGCCTAATTACTAAAAAAAACTAAAGATCTTTGATACCATGTGTAGAGTTTGTATTTGGACAGTCGCAGAAAATACATAAAGTTGTTTTAATTATGCTTCAAATTAACTACGGACCTGTATAAAGCAAACAGAAAGTTGTACAAAATTTAGATACAGCTATCTGTACTGTTTACTTGTGCTAATAGGACTAATCCTAAATGACCTTGAAAAGTCTTGTCTTCTAGTCCCAGCCTACGCTTGTAAACGCTTTCACAACTACTTGTCTAGTTAAGAGCAGATAGGGAGTCTTCAGGCAACTGGGGAAGGCCAGGTCACAGACACTTCCCGCTGAAATTCATATACCACCTCTAAGAGGAACCACTTGTTCAGGTCTGAGTCTGGCTTCTGCACAAAAATCTCTGCAGTATTTGGAGATGATGCTTCAGTGCATAAAGGGGAAAATTAAATTACAAAATTTTGGTGCAGGATGGGAAACTCCTCAAGAGGCTTAATCAGAGTGTATTTGCCTTGTAACTTAACTTTTATCAGTATTGAAGTTATCTAGGCTTCCTTGACCTGAAAGACTTAAAAGAAACGACATATCTAAATCATAGATAACAAATACCATTGTAACCAAACACAACAAAGAAAAATCTGTTTTGCAGCACCTTGGATTAGTTGTCCTTTCATCAGAATCAATTCGTGGTGATGAATTTGATTACTGTTTTAGATTCTGGGGAGTCCTAACACGTAATTTTTCATAGTTTTACTCTTACGTACAACTAGTAACAAGTGACAAGCCCCTGTCCTGAGCCTCCTCACTCACACCATAAAGTCACATATTTAATACATGTTCTCCATTGCTCCACACTCACATGAGTTGTCTCTCATGCAAGACACCTGCACACCTCTGAATGAAACCAGACTTCCAGCTTCACACCCAACACCCAGCTGAGCAACCTATAAAGTTATTCTCTTGCAAGGTCCCCAATAACCAGAAAGTGGAAAGTGCTGCTGCTGCCTGATCCCATTAGCTTGTTGGACCTTTGGCTTTCTCTTAGAGCAGAATTAATTCTCTCTTCAGAAAAACTCACCATCAGTGCTACCTCTTATATAGACTTCACAAAGTCTGTTTTCACTGGAAGAAAGATTGGAGGAGCAGCCTCCATCCAGAAAGCAGTATCACACAGAGTGAGCAGGAGAAGACCCCACCCCTACCTGTACTGCATAATGTCCCAATCAGAAATCATGCTCTCCTGCCTGTTATCCATGTCTAACCAATTCCTTTTTGTGGGATGGGAATCTTCACAGTGTAACAGCACTAAAGAATTACCTTATACAATGGAACAGAACCAAACATTCCTACATATTTCAATTTTATGGAATTTAATAAAATGGGTTGGTTTTTTTAAACTTACAGGACTATAACCGGTTATTGAATTTGGTGCATTAGGTACACAAAACAATTGAAAGGATCTTTCTGGTTGCATAGAATAGGAATTTTCCATCAGTTACTGAGCAACTGTGTAAGGAAAGGAAGTATTATAGACAGCAGCAGCAATAACAGCAGGCTGTCTGGTTAATCATTTTTTTCATACCCTTTCAGGAATGGGCGGGAAGTAAACAAGCACTGTGTTCAGACTCATCATTTATTAGAGATTAAAGAGAAAATAATCTGATCTTCCAGATACCTCTTAATACCAAACATGCCTAAGAGTTATGCTTTTGAACATCCGAGGGCCAAAAGAGCAGGCTGCAATTTTACCATATAAGGGTCATTTGATCAGGAAGAGACTTCACATGTTAAGGAAAGATGAATTTGGTGCCTCACTCAGCACATGCTATTATTTTGAGTGGAATGTTTTCCCTCCCAGCAGTTCTACCCTGAAAGGTAATGATCTGATTCACATTGTCTGGCCAGACAGGGACACAATGCTATCAAAAAATGGGTGGAGAGCAGGGAATTAAAAACTATGTGTTGTAATGGATGTTTCCCAGAATTGGTATGTACCTGATTCAAGAAAAAAAAAAAAAAAAAAAAAAAACACCTAGTAGCAAACTTACCTAACAGCTTGGCTGGATCAAATACAATTCCCAAACACCCTCCTCAGATGCAGAGGGACAGAAATATAGATCTGGACTCCATTCAAATACACAAAATATCTCCTTCCTAGTGGCTGAGCAAATATCCCATTATGGTTATATACCCACTGATACAGAGGGCGGGAGGGGGTTGCTGCAAACAAGTGAAAGACCTGGCCTACGGTACATAAAATCTGCAGCTGAATTTTGTAACCAAGACCCTTCGTGTTCTATGATGAAAAAAAGAAAAAAGGAGCTTTTACCCTCTGTGAAAGGTCTTGCACTTTGTGCTGAAAACAGCTTTTTAGTTCAGCTACCTTATTACAGAAAAGCTAGTCAGAAAACTGTACCTAGCACAAGTACAACTGACTTTACCAGGAAAAGTATGCATACATTCAAGAGTACAAACAAACACCAGATAAATTGTCATCCTTTACAGCATAGTCATCCAAGTGTTCTTTCTCTTTCAGCAATCTGCAGAATTCTTATCTGCTTTGTCTGAAGCAGCTTCATTGCTAAGAGCATCTTCTCAAATGAATAGTAATAAACATCTTTTGTTATAAAACTATTAAGCAAATATTTAAAAAAAGCCCAAGTTCTTACATCAGGCAGGATTTAAAAAAAAATTTTAAAAAAAGTTAAAAAGCTGGAGATAAACCACAGAACAAGATTTCAAGGAACAAAGATGCATATGCACAAATATCCATTCCACCACAACCACACATGCCTTAGAATTTCTCTGACCATTAGTTCAGATATATTTTGAGTGCAGTTATGGCATCCAAGACATGAGAAATGTCTGCAAAATATAACTTCTTTGATAAATGTGTTCCTTCCACATGTGGTAACTGTTTGCATGTACAAATACAGAAGTTAGTGTGATGGCAGCTGTGTGTGTCATTTATTTCTACTGCTCTAAGAAGTGTATATGGCCCTGTCAAGGACAAGGAAGGTGGAAGTATGTTTTTCACTGTGCATGCTTCCTAACTGGTAGATAAAGTTGCATTAAGCTGGCTTAGATCCTATAAACAATGTGCAACTTTGTAAAAATTCTGGGAATTATCTGCCATGGCCACACACATAACCACAATGTCAAATACACTTTAGCCCCCTAGTTATTACCTTCTTTTCCTTGAATTGTGACTACTATAGGCAAGTGAGTTAACAGGATTAAATCTATTTCGTCACCAGTGGAAAATATTCTCTTGTCCGTATACAGAAAACACTCTTTGGGATATTTAAATAATCTTGTATATGCAATACTGAAACAGGAGTCACCAGTCTTGGAGAAAAACAAACCACTGTCTTTTAAAATACAAAACCTGATTCATAAAAGAAATGTTTTGAAAAAAATCCCATCCAAATTTCAAATATCCTTACCTGGCTAGAAAGACCACTCAGTTCAGGAGAACAAGAGCTATATGTTGTTTTCTGCTCACTCATCTCCTTACCCCAGCCTTTTAGATCTATCACTTAACTAATCAAAGCAGCCCTGATAAAACAGTAAAGCACCAAAGTCCCTCATGAAAGATCTAATTTGAGATGGATATCTTTATGACAAGTTAGCTGCAAATGCAAGAAAGTTAGAGCATAGTGGAGACAGTGCAGTTTGCAACTTAACATGCTGTTGCTGGGGAGTGAAGGAAGGATCTCAAGGAAGAGCAACTTGGTTTGATAAGTATTAAGGCATGTTTTCTGCATCTGTTTTTCATTAGAGCCTTACAACTGCAGCTGTAAGAAAAAGATGAGTCAGACACCCACTCCCTTGCTGCTATGTGACCAGGATAGTCTAGTTATAAAAAGAAGAAGAACCAGTTTTTGGAAAGCTGAATTGCTTCACCTGAGCAGATGAATGCAGGCTATACTTCAAAATAATCTCAGCCTGTACACAAAAGGGCAAAAAGAAATCTTGTAACTAGATGAATGTGTCTTCTAGGTGGAAGAATGTTATAAAGCAGAGGGGAGAAATGCTTTACTGTGGGTGACAGACAGCAATGGTGAAGGGGAAGGAGTCTTTAAAGCGTAGTTCCCTTCTTTTTGGAGCAAATGTGGAAGAAAGTGCATTGAGAAAAGGCTTGATATCTGTTGAAGATACAGAGTGAAAAAGTCAAAGGTTCAGCTAGCTAAATTATGTCTGGCTTAGATATTTTTTAATTATGGTAATTGTGCTTCTTCCACTACTTTGCACTCCATTGTTGTGTTTCATGATGTAATAAACCTATGCAATCAGAAAATTTTCAAAATTATTTACTGACCTCTCATATTCAACAAGTCTTCCTAACAGTTTGCTATGACTTGCCTCCAGGAATGCTAGACCTCTGGATTGGTAGCTTAGTTTGGGATACAGAAAGTATTTTTACATTGACTTTTCTAAAAAAGGTCACTTATTTAAGTCATTACCACACAGACAGCAGAACTCTTTACTTGCATAACTTATCTTTATTTTTGCCACAAATAAAAGGTATTATTTTCTGTCTGAAAATACACCATGATCAAAGTTTCTCAGAGCTACTTTTGTGTTGATAGGGAAGGTTCACATATCTTTCTTTTTCTGTGCTTTCACATCAGCTCTCTCTCACTTGTGTGGCCTAAACTTCAGTGTGAAAAAAAAACAAAACCAGAAACCACTTGCAAACCTTCTTAAGAATACAAAACCATTCTTTCTTTCTAGCTCCAAAGCTCTGTGTCATATAGACTGTCCTTTTGGATCTAATTTGTGCAGCACCTTACTATGGCATGTTCAGATACATGGCTAATAGTCCTAAATACCATGGCAATCAAAATGTCACACTTTATTAGTGCATGTTAACTGAAGTGGAAACTTCTCACTGCATTTAAAAACACACAATAATAACAATGTACAATAATACAATAGAATAATGGCCTTCCAATTTCTTTTATATACATGCATGATTTAGAAACCCAGCAAAAACGGGATGGTATCATTTGAATTTTTAAAAGCACATTAGAAAATGTTCAAATTTGTGTACAGAAGCATAGCAAGGGTAATTATTTACTTTTAAAATGCAACTATTTTTCCTTCCAAATTATTTTAGTGAAATCATAGAATAATTCAGATTGGAAGAGACCTCTGGAATTAATCTAACTCACTGCTTGAAGCAGGCCCAGTTAGATCAGGCTGCTCAGACATTTGTCAAATCGAATTTTAATTTCTCCAAGGACAGAGATTCCACATCCTCTCTGGGCTCTATTCCAATGCCTGATCATTTTCATAGCTTTTCCTAGTATTTAATGGGGATTTCCCATGTTCCAGGTCGTGTTTGTTGCATCTCATCCTGTTGCCGTTCACCACTGGGAAAAGTTTGGCTTCATTTTCTCTGCTCCCTCCCACCAGGCAGTTGCAGACAGCAGAGAGGTTTCCACTTCCCTTTCTCTTCCCCAGGCTGAACCAGCCCAATGTCCCCCACTTTCTCTGTGCTTCAACCTGACCATCACAGGGACCCTTCTCTGGACCCATCTAGGTCCTACTGCACATCAGTCCTGCCCTATAGCATGTTGATTGCTTCCCTCAGTTTAATACCTTTGTCAGATTTCCAAGACTGCCATTCATCCCATCATCTGGGTTGTCAATAAGCATGTTAAACAGTACCGTGATGCTTCCTCCTTGCCTTTGTCATCACAGAATTTTGTTTGATTGTTGCAGACCTGTGAATGAAGAAAGAACCTACTTGCTGCTGACACAGGGCACAAGCTTCCAGCCTTTCCCATCCCAAGGGTCTCCAAAATGCTCCTTGCCCACTCATGGTCTCTAACGCTATCACCTTGTACTGTGTGGCTTGGGCTTTTGCCTTTGCAGGATGTCTAAGAAGACCCTGTGGAATCCCTCCTTCCTGGTGCTACACAGTCTGCTCATCTCCTCCCACCACTCTTGAAATTACTTATTTAAACATGTAATCTATGACTGAGACTCAGAAGAGGCACATATTCCTCATCAACATCACCAATGTGAACTTGAGTCAATGGACTTTAGGAAACGAGTATCATTTGGCAGTTTGACATTACCATAAACTGATATTCTGTCCAGTTATGAAAATTTTAACACCTTCATATGGCCTCAGAAGCCCATGCATGACACCTGATCCTACGGGTGCCTTCTGGAAAGAAACACACCTCCTGAATTCACAGCAAGTGCCATGTTTCACTGTATGCATTTAAAATAAAGATTAACATTTGCACCACAATTATTTCTACAACAGTTCTGCCCCGAAGTTCATATGAGAAGAACAATATTTTGCTCTCTACAAGATGCTTGAGGGGTTTTCTGGGTGTAAATATTCCTAAGAGAAACTTCTCATGTCAGACAAAAAGCAATAAATGACGTGTGAAACAGCCCATTGTAGGTGCAACCCCAGTCACTTTATTCATGTCTTTCTGAAATGCAAACATCTTGCTGCAGGGGTAGTTGTAACTTACTGTTTGGATATTAATAATCAGGCCATGTTTGCCTGACTCTAAAGAAGAGATCAAACAAATGGCTGTTACTACAAGCCCTGGCAGAGTTACTGGCAGCATTGCCTGCAGTGGCTCTGTAGATGGAAGCCCAACTGTAGGCACTCAAGTGTAAGGGGTACTCTGAACATCATGCTTGCATGCAGAAATGATCACTGTCCAGCTTGTAACTCAGGGAGAGGGGAAAGGTTAGAACTAGTCAACAAGAGCTTATTGAAAGCAACAATGCAAAAGTTCACAGTTCAAGCTCCTTCCTGCTGCTCACTATCTCCTTAGTCTGAAATCAGCTGACAAACAAAGAGAAAGCAACCGTAATTCAGTTTATTGAACCATGAAATGTTTTAACAAATAATATCCCAGATAGGTATTTTTATTCCAGTGCTTATCTTTATGACAGCTATAATGACTGATTGCAATAAATTTGAAATATTTATCTGAGGAAAGGTCTTAAGGGTGATTACTATAAGGAAGCCAATGCTCTTCAGGACCTGTATGCCTTAAAATCCAGCTATATTTCCCCAAAATTCAAACAAGGTATTTTAAAAGAATAATTCCTCTCTCTTCAGTTTCACCCAGAGTGAAGCAGAGAGGAAAAATTGTTCATCTACTGTCAGTGAGTCCCAGTTTCCAGAGCCATTGGTCACTGAGAGCTTGTAGATGTGGACCTGGTGTCTGTCCATCCCACTTCTGACCTGGAGACAAATCAAACTTCCCCATGCCTTGGGTGAAGGCCATAATCACTGGGTGATCATCTGCAATATCTCCTGCCAAAGTACACAGAAGAACAAAGAGACCTAGATCTGTGAAAGCAGAAATGTCTAACATCAATGTCTCCTCATTTTGATGAGAAATTTCCAAATATGCCCTTAATGAGCTTAATTTCTTCTCCCTAAACCATTGTTCAGAGCAGCTGGCAGACATGGCAACTTCAACCAGATCTGTGACCAATGAGAAAAAGACACTAGGGTCCTGGGACAAAACTGCTCACACATGCTGGGAGTACAGCTTGGGGAGTGGTGACCTGAAATGATTAGTTGTTTATGCAGAGCTCATAATTCTTGGCTTTGTAGAAACTGATCCCTTCACATACTGACTATTGCCAGGACACTGAGTGAGGGTATTCAAATGGTGTGTAGGGGTACAGTTGCTTCTACAGCCATTAGATCAGGGACTATCACCTTCTCTACCTGGAAGAGTTGTAACGCACTACAGATAATTTTCTTCTCCCTCTCTTTTATTTTTTTTTTAATTTATTTTTTTTTAGGCAATAATACTAAGAGGCAAGCATGATAAATCCTGTGGTTTCTGTGGGCTATGTTACAAAGTCCAAGACTTAAAAGTAGCAGACTTGAGGAATTGATTTGAAAGTGCCATATCAACTACCTGCTAGACTTTATTTTTCACTCCCCACCCACAGTCACCTGCATTTTCAAACAGGCTGACAGTGGTAACAGGCTAGTTCAAGTTTCAAACAGGTATGTCATTAAGAGCAACAAGAAAATCCTTCCTTGATCAGTTTACTGCCATTCCCAGGATTAAGTCTATTCACTGCCGGAACGGGTACAGTGACTCATCACATGTGTTAAGAGCCAAGAACTTACTACAATATTAAATTTCTCCAAGCCTTGCCACAAGGAGAATTTGGGACAAATTAAGCTATTCTCCCTCAGAAACATGGTTCAAAACACATTTTTAAGATTTTTAGTCCTGCCCTTGCTGCAAAAGGTGACATCGTCACATTCCCATGCTTGCACAGGCAATGAAAAATCAAGCCTTCCTGAACAGGAGAAGAGGAGAAGGAGGGAAAAAAAATCTCTCCTGGTAACATCAATATTACATACTAAACTTTAGGTTGCCCTGGGTAAGCTTCTTATTGAGATGACCTTCTGCTCAAAAAAAACCCAACCCAACCTGCATATACATTTCCAAGTGACTATTTCTATGCTCATTTTCCCAGTACTAGGTCCCCTGTAAAAATTTTGTCCAGTGACAATAAAACTGAGCTTTGAATATTAAGACAAAACTATTTTCTATTTCCATTAAATTATAACATAATAACAGGGTGTGAGAGGATGGAAGAAATTTAGTTAAGCACCTGTCTACTCTCTTTAGAGATATGTATCCTCACTTAAAATGCAAGTAAATATCCATGTTTAAATATCCTAAGTTTATGTGCTCAGACAAGCAGTTCAGTGCTGCATGAACAATATGAAACAGAGGATATTTCTTTGTCTTTATGTGAGTTTGTAAAATACTAAGAAAACTAGTTGAAGACAACAGGAAAATTACATTAGGAAATGTATCACGGGTTCCAGACAACCTCTAATATCATTGAGGTAAATGTCTGCCTTACTATAAAGAATTCCTTCTTTCACTCAGGCAGCTGAACTGTGACTACACCTGTGATTTTTGTCAGTTCAAACTATGCTGTGGATTTGCTTGATGCTGTCTTCCTCTTTATATCCTGCTTGATGGGAAAAGGCCAAGGGGGAGGCAGGTGCTGTTAGGGCTTTCTCAGGCCCCTGCTGGTGCATTAGCTGGAGTCCTCTTCTTTTCATCTTTTATTCAGTATGGGTGAAAAACTCAGTGAAAAATCTGGTGAGTGAAAGATTCTTCTTATTCTATGCTTGCATAAACCCAAACTCCTGAACACAGGAGATTTGGACTCATTAACTTCAGACAAATTACTAAAGACTGGATTGAATGTCAGATTAAGGATAACCTCAAATTGGATGCTGAGTTATTTAAGGCTTCAGTATCTGGTCCTTGGAGCGAAATCCAAGAGGACAGAAACAGCCAGGAAAAGTCCCTGCAGATTGTACCAGAGGGGCATATATCCAAGGAAGGCATTGCAACAAAACCAGCTGCCGTGCAGGAAACCATCTGTAGTTTGGCAAACACTATGCAGAAAGGTGTGTCTGAAACCTCACTCCTTTCTCAAAAGTGGACAGTAGGCTCCCGTCCGCAGCTGGGCACTCACATCCTCTTGGACATAGAGTCCAGGGTCCTCATCTGCAGACAAGCACTGGTCTTCAAAAACCCGATCCAAGCAGAAGTGATGTTTGCAGTGAGCCTTATAGTGAGATATTGCAGGGCCAGTCCAACTTGCCTCATGCTAGACAGACCATCTGTGGTGAAGGATTCAGATGAGAATTTAACTAAGGTGTTGAGGCCTCCTTTCCCTGTCATCAGGATGCTGAGTCAGCTACCCGCAGAGATTAACTGACATTTCAAAGCTATCTATTAAGCAGCTATCTGTTAATTAGGACGGGAGTTTTCTGTCCCTGGTCTTCTACCTTGACCACTCAAAAACGTTGGTTTTGTGGTAGAAATTAGGTTAAAGTTTAACTGATTTCATACTAATGTTGCAGCAGTATGGCTCTGAGCATCTTGCACTTGGAGGAACACTTCTATTCTTCCCATCCTCACCTGAGATTCAGTATTTAATGAGGGGAATCCTGTGTTCCATGAACAGAGGTAAACATTCATATTTAGGATTTCCCCCCACACCATCTGCAGGCCACAGAAAGAGGAATGTGATTTATGTGCAGATAGAATGGTCAGACTGGATGGCAAGTACTTATGATTCTACATTAAGAAAACTTCAGGATATGAACCATTTTCTGTGGGCTTTGTTTTTTTCAGTACATTTCTAGTTTGTTTCCACTGACTCCTGAAAAGCACCAAGTGTACAGTTACCTTTTCTGGCCAATCTTAAATTTTTTAGACCTGATAAAGCTATAAAATTCTCAGATAGGTTTCTGTTTGGGTTGCTTCTTTTTTTCTAAACACTCAGATCCTTTCAAGCTCCACTTTAATGCACCCACATATTGTATTTATTACCATCTACTTTCATCTTCTGTCCATGCTGAATAGGATGGAGTAGGATTTTGCCAATAGTAGCAAACTTTACATACTTTTCCCAGCATCTTTGCCAAATGGCCATAAAAGTCTGCCTGGTAGATGGCCAATGAATGCTGGTGGTCTATGACCACAATTGCTCAAACAATATGGAAAGAAATCTGCTCTGGAATATCTTTGATCTGCTAGCAAACAAAGCATTTATTCACTGGGACGAAATAATAGCCATTCTTCAGATCATGAATACAAACTTTCTGAAGAGAAAAGAAAGATCTCTGGTACTCTGTGCAGTGAGACCACTCATGCTCATCCCAAAATCTGATGATATTTTTTTAAGTCTACTGAGCATTGGTACACTCATTTTAGTCTCTGTGATGAAACAAATATGTTGCATGCAGGAGAAGGGCTCCTGTGGCTAATGCAGTTATCAATGTATGCATCCCCAGCTTGCTGCTGCTGCAAGCAACACAACCCAGCAGCACTCCTGCCTTTGAAGCTGAATGATCTGGTGTTATCACCCTGCAGTTGTAAGGACAGAGTGGGCAGTGGCTCTGTCCCACATGTCCTGCCTACTCAACAGGTGACCTTCCTGGCTATTCTCTGATAACAGTGAGTTGACTGGGAAGTTCCCAACAGCACTAACGGTAGCGTTTGTTTCACTGAATTGAAAGCTCCTTTTGAAAACAGCCTGCAAATTCTTTTTTTTGCCTTTGCTGCTTTCCACGTGGAAAAAAAAAAAAGTCTCTAATATCACTGCTAATTGTGAAAAGCAAACATGGGCTTCTGTCACAACGTTTACTGATCACCATATCTCCCAGGTTTCAGGTGGGATTTAGAGACCTTCTGGCCAAGAATTTGTACATGCATTTCCCAGTTTCTTTCAGTTCTAACAGTCTTGCAGAGAGAACTCCGAGAGGTTTTTAAAGAGGAATGACATCTTTACTGGGAGCTCCCAAATAAGTTTATTTCCACCTTTCAATTTCTGTTTGGTTTCTTATTATTGCAGAACATCTCTATGAACTCCAGTGGGTGTAAGCTTAGCTTTCATTATAACTCACCTTAGGATCAATTAGGGAAAGAAACTTCTCTAACAGGCCTCATCTGGCACACTGAATAAAGCAGAGTACAGAGGCACATTTCCAGAGATTTCAACATCCCTGCTTTCTTTCTGATACCCATGCCCTGGAGCAATAACCGTCCTGAGGAGCTGCAGGGATGCACCTCTGCCAAGAGCCCGTTCAGACTTATCTGCAGAATGACTGAGCAGAGCCTCTCAGACCTTGTGGCAGCGGAGATCCCAGGTCTGTGTGAAATGGTGAGTGATCAGGGTGAGCTAGAAGGCTATATGCAGACTGGAAGAGGAGGAGGTTGTTATACAACAGCCATCAAGGCGTTAACAGCACAGCACAGAAGTGCTTTGGGATAATGCCATGTGCCAAACCTCCTTTCCTTCCTGTTCATTCAGCAGGGGTCATCCCCCTGCACACTATTAAGATGCAGCTGAATTAAAAATAGTCTGTTCTCTGCAATTCTCTGAACAGGCTTCAGCTGGGCAGTGTTGGGGTTTTTCATGCTGGAAGGGGGTTGGACCAGAAAGGGAGGAGAAGGGTTTCTCTCAGAAATCCCTTTGTAAGTCTTGCCACCTCAGGCAAAGGCAGCTGCCTGGGTATCTGTACTAACAACAGGTTGCTCCCTGCTTACAGCCTGAATGCTTGGCCAGTCCCCATGAGAGTTTCAATTTCTCTTGCACACCCAGTCCCCCGCAGCACTCCAGAGTAGTGTGCTAATCCTGTTTTTACTGGTGACAGAGAAACACCACCATCAGATACAAAGCTATGATACTATTCAAATCACAGAACAATATAACACAGTACCATTATTTGGGATTTTTTACACCTTCAGCCATCTAAAAATCAGAAAACGAGTCTACCAAAGCAGTTTATGGTTTCCCTGCATTCAGAGACAGTAACTTTTAGGAGACAGTTGATCTCAATAGTCTTAAAGACTCATTTTAGAACAATTCTGATTTTTTCCTGAGACTAGATTAACATGGTTCCCAGTCCCCATTAACTGTCATTTTCCATCTGTAAGTTCCACCCCACTATTTGAGGGCTTCCTAAGAATTAGACATGTAAAACTCATAAAGCTATAGTTACAATAAAATGGTGGTGCCAAGTCTTACTCATAAAAGTATATCTGAAACAGCATAGAGCCTGAGTCTATGATCTGAAATCAATGATCTGTTAGCAAGGGTTAGGGCTCTGTGATACTTTGGTAAATATTACAGTAGTTGCAGATTGACCTTGGAAGTCTCTGTCCAGTCCTGATGTCCACACTTCAGAGTACATTCCGGCAAAAGAGTAGCAAGAACAATCCTTAGTATCAAAAATTTTCCTTGTAATAATAGATGCTTGGAAGATCTCACTGATCAATGCAACAAAAACTTAAATGGTGATTTGGTCACAGCCTGTCAGTACCTACATTTGGGGGACATTTCCAGTACTATATGTTTCTTTCAATCAAGCAAGTCAAAAGGCATGACATCATTCCATGTCTGGAAGCTAAAACTGAATGGAATCAGGCCTACAATAAAGAAGATAGATCCTTAAAAAGAGGATGAATGGCCACATTAAGGTGGTGATTGGTTCCATGGCAGTGAAAGTATTTTGATAAATAAGACTAATCTTTCCACAGACATACTGAAATGAAACTATGGAGTTGATAGAAATTACTAAGTGCGTTTGACAGTCCATGTTGTTTGGAGGTGGTAGTAGTTACCCACTTTTCTCCCCAGATGTACAATAATTTATTTGTGTCAATCTTTGGGATTTCATCAGGAGTTCTTGATGCATCTCAGAAGATGGAACAGAAGAGAAGGAAGCATGGGGGAAGTGTTATTGAATATTTGAGACAGTGATAGGTAAGAAGTGAACAACTAATTCTCAAATGTGTTCACAGCAGGAAACAACAAAGTGTTTGATGCAAACCACAACAACCTGATGTTCTACCTCTTTAATGTGACAATGACCATAAGAGGTAGATATTTGCAGTCATTATGACCTGTAATATCTTTTTTTTTTTTTTCCTACTAGTAAAATCCATAATGAAGAAGAGATCAGATTCTCAAAAATAAATCTTGGTTGGTATCTCAAGTCCTATGGCAGTCAGCAGTAAAAGAGAAGCAAGATACCATTCTAGCCTTCAAACCACACAAGGGATTAAAAAAAAAAAAAAAAAAAAAAAAAGAAAGAAAAAAATTTTATCTTTTTTCTCTGAATTTTTGT
>WTSP01008905.1:21702-32962 GCA_025331215.1 Actenoides lindsayi
ACCAGCTTTCCCCCCACTGCAGGCTCAGCCCTCTATGCTGTTGATATAATTTCTGGAGCAACACGAGAGATGACAGTACAGAGCAAGAAACATTGGTGGGGAAGGGATGTAGCTCTGCCAGCATGTCCAGGTAAACACAGCACACCAGAGGGAAACGAAATAAAACAGTTTCTTGCAAAGGAAAAGACCTTTTCCAGTGACCCAGTGGAGATGAGGGAATGCTTGTGGGTCACCCACTCAGTAGTGGGACCACCCATGGCTACCCAATTGCAATGCCCACACCACAGAGCTATTGCATAGATGCCCTCTCCCCAGGGCCATGTGCTTCTGTAGCCCACACAGGATCCTCTCCAGATTTAGCACATGGGTTAGGGCCAGGAAGTAGGGAAAAAAACAAGAAAACAGGGCTGAAATTGTCTATGTGGGGAAAACACCTTTTCTCCAGTGTACCAAAGGTTTTACGGCTACACTTGGGAAGAAAAGGACCCTTCCTCACCCATGAGCCCCAACTCTGCCTGATTTGTAGTTGGAAATTCGTCCTTCGAGAGGAAGGACTAGAATCCTACTTTTCTAACAGAAGTACTGGTATCCAGCAAACCTTCATGTGTCCTGTACAATTCATCAGGGTGGATATACTAGTCTTCAGTTACTATTCTAAATCACCTGTTCTTTTCCTCTTCATCTGAAATCTCACTTCATTCAAGTTTTTCTAAAATGTTTTCATTAAGCTGGTAAAATTGTCTTCTCTATCCCTGTTTTTCTAAGTTTGTTTACAAGCAGATTTTTTTTAAATCTTGGGAGGAGATGTAAATTAGGATAGCAAACACTATCGCTTTGAATTCATGAGACAAGCACACATCTGGAATGGATGAGGTGGCATGGAAACATGTTTTTGCTTACAATGTTAATTTTGTTGGGTTTTTTTGTGAGATCCTTGAAAAAGAATTAATAATGATGTAGCCAAACAAATACTTAACTGCTGTAAACTGTGGAGATATTGCTCACCCTCAGGAAGGGTAACACAGAAGACTCACAAAATTTAGATTTAACAAGAGTGAGGGAATCAGGCAGGAAGAAGCCACATGAATTATTTATATAAACTGCAGACTAACTGCAGCTCATAAGTTCTTCTTATTACTTAGTAATTGATTCTTAGCACAGGAGAAAAGAGTCTTGCAGTGCTTGCAGCAATCAAAGGGCACCCTGTGGCATTAGAAGGATCACAGCCTGAAAAGGGATCAGGTTAAATGTAGAAAACGGGTGCAAAGAAAAGCTGCTGGAATCTGCTGCCACCCATTTGGAGTGTACTGTGTTAGGCTACCCAACTAATATTTTGGAAGGAGCTCCCTCTCCATGGTGGGGTAACAGTGCTACAGGTGTTCACCTTGCAGAGTGTGAAACAGCCCGGCTCTCCATGGGCTCATACCACGGATGTGGGCATTGCTTTCTGCTGTGGCTGCTGGGTGTCTTCAGAGGAAGGCACTGCCTGCTGGCCTTCTGAGAAATAGGAAGAGTTGAGGTTTTAAACACCCACCCTCCCATAAGTGCACTGCCTTTAATAGATGATAATTTTATCATTGATGACTAAACTTAGGCACCTGCAAGCCTGCAGCTGTATTTTTGTTACCAGGCTATGTTTCATCAGTCCTTGGAGCCGCAAGGAGTTCAGGCCCAGTGGTGTCCCCTTAGGTTTCCTCTAAGGCCATACACCTTCTCCCAGGACATATCCAGGAGCCCACATCCTCTCTTACCCTCCCTTTCCCACCACAGCAGCACCCCAGCTCTGTGAATTAGGGACAACTCGTGTTCCCCATCAGGTCTGTTGTCTCTTGCACCCTCCTCAACTCAGGTTAGTCATAGCATTGCTCTTTCTGCTTTTCAGTTTGCTGCAGTGTGAGAAATAAAGTGTGTAAACAGCCATGGAAGACATAAAAGGGGACTTACTTTGCTTTTTTTTTTTTTTTTTTGCTATCATTTGCAAGGCAACTGTTTGTTAAAGCTTGTACAGTATTGTCCTTAGCAGCTCAGCTAAAAAAATCTAGCCAACCACATTAACTAAAAAATAATTATTTAACAACAACAAAAAAGAATTCTAAGCTTCAAGAAGTACTTTTGCAGAAGTAACTCTTACTATGTAGGTCTGGTATACTGATTTTTAGAAAATTGATAGCTTCCTAATGGAGAAATGTAATTTAGATCATGCAATACAAGAGTAGCTGGCAGCCACTGGTAGTGAACAAAATATAGCTGCAAATGTTTACTTTTTTGTAGATAAGCAAGAGTCTTGTATCTTCCTGGAGCCTGACTGGAATTCAGATATTGTTTGTCTTTTTCTCTCCCACAACACACATTTGATCTTATAATACTTTCGAAACCTTGAGCAAATAGAATACTGCAAGTTAAACATTACGTGAGTCAAATGTACCCATTACCATGACTTCAAAACAACTGCTGAGAAGAACTTAGATCTGTAAGCAAATATTTTAATGAGAAATTAAGAACAATCAGTCTTTACCCCAGCTCACTTTCCTAATAATTCACCTGCCAGCTCTGTGAAGATGTCTGAATATAACAGCACTTCTAGCCATTCCTACAGCTTCTTTTTGTTGTTAGGTGGTTGGGGTTTTTTCCCTGTCAGAGAAGCCCAGGGTATTTGACATCTGTTCATTATTTACCCTGTGCAGTGCACTTGGCAAGCACAGACAATTATGTTCATTTCATCGCAAGGGTAAATCAAGGCATGGCAAGGCAAAGCCTCACTGCCAGTGTTAATGGCTTACATGGAGCTATGACAATTTACACCAGGTAATGATATATCTGAGGATGTTAACTTGATTGCCCAGGCTATGAAAGAAGTCAAGGCAGAGCCAGTAGCAGAGGGAGACACTGCAGTTCTGGTCACCTTTGCTGGCAGCACAGCACCTGCAAATTGAACCAGTGGCATCCCCTGAGAAAATGCTGTAGCAAGGGAGTTTGTTGTCAGGAATCTCCAGAATACTTTTTTCCCCCTTATTTGAAAATTAAAATAAATAACTCACTGAGCCACATGTATTTGAGACATATTTAATAAAAACATCTCAAAAATTCAAATACAAAAATACAATGTTTATTTTGAAATTACAGCTTCTCATCCTCTCTAAACTGAATTTCCTGTGAGTAAGCATAAAACAACTATATTTAAGTTCAAGGGTTTCAATTTAATTTTTTTTTTTTTTTTTTCATTTCTAAATGTACATGATTGATAGCTGACCACACCAAAAACAATGCAAGAACTGCCAGTTATCTCAGTGGAGTCAGGATTTCACATAAAATATGTCAACTCTTGCAGGTAACAGCTGAGGACAAGCATCCTGCAAATGGCACCTTTGCTTGGTTTTATAGCTTGGGGCTGAGAAACAGATACTTTTTAAAGCTGAACATAGCCTACAACATTCTAGCTTCGGTCTCTGTGGCTTTCTTGGTGCCACACTAAAGCAGTTCAACAAACATCCTTGTTAAAAAAAATAGTCTTTCATAAAGTAAATGTTGGTCTAAACATCCCTCTAGAAACAACATACTGATGATACAAATAGCCTGAAGTAATGCCTACATTTTTTATTCAAAAGGATCTCTGGATTATTTTATATCACACGGACTGATGTTACCATATCTTCTCTAATCTTCCGTGTCTTGGAGTATATTTTTCTATTTTCAACATTATTCTTCATTATTCTTCTCCCTTTGTTGTCCTGAGAGCTCTATTTTAAGATAGTGTGACATTAGTTCTCCAGTGACAAATCAGTTTCCTGACCCAAAAATATATTTCCATTTCCATATCAAATCAAGTGCAGTTATATCTACTTTCTTTTTCTTTTTTTCAGTAATTTTCTCTGAGCTTTAATAAGGCAAAATGACTTAATTTATCTAAAGCTTTTTTGAGTGCTTGTTATTGTTGTAAGTGAAAGAAAGAAAAGGAAGTGACAAATTTTCAGGATTTTGGTTTTTAATTACAGAATTCTGCATCAGGTTTATAAGAATTGATGGAGTGCTACAAATAGAAGTCTGTTGAAGAGGACAGTACGTGTACCCATGAAAGCAATGGAAATGCTTTGTTTTTTACTATTTCTAGCTCCAAAAAATGATGAAGTTTAATTGTCTTTTAGTTGAGCAAACATGTATTTTCAGTAGCATTGATTCAGTGCCTACAAGCTTTGAGACCATGTGATTCACCAAAACCATTAACAGATGCTTTGTTTATTTTAACAGACAAACAAATGGACAAATACAAGCTCCACCCTGGCCTTCGAACCAAGAGAGAGTGGGTGTAAGTCAGTGCATTTGCTTTCCTTCTGAAAAGGAGATTCCTGAGTACTGTGAACTTTACATTTATCTCAGAATATTCATACCATTTTTTCTGGTGCATTGACACAAAATATGTAAAACTGTAGAGCTTCAACATGTTTTGGTTTTCTTCCCCCTCCCAATCCCCACTTAAAAACTGTGCAGAGAAGACCACTGATGAGAGGACAGATACTTAAATTTCTGTGAATCCTTTCTTGGGAAGGTTTGTTAGAAATACACAAGTACAGGAAAGGTAAGTGACTTCAACTCTGCCACCTGAACCAATATTACAACAAAATAGCACTAATTTCTTAGTAACCCATAGTAGAACAGCTATGATTTTATGGTTATACATTTTTAAATATTAAGGGCTCAGTATTCTAAGAGGCATTAAGAGAACCTAGACTTTTTTGCATACATCTTGTCTTCTGGGTTTTACAGAGCCCTGCTTTGTGACACTCAGTGGCTACAGAGCTACTCTTGTCTTCCCAAAGGCCTTTCACCTTTTTGGCACTAAAAGGGGATTATCTGTAATGTTTGTATTCTAATGGAAACCAGACGTGGCAAGAATGAAAGCACAGACTGTATCTCACAAAGCAAACTTTGGCCCAAAAGGCTTCAGCCAAAGCTAGCTTTCTTCACTGGTACCCTTCTGCCTCAATTTCTCCTTTGCTAGACAAAGGTCTCCACAGCCATCAACATTTCCATGCCATCTTTCACTGTTGGTGCGCATGGCCTCTCTTTCCAAAACTCAACTGGTGGTTCATCTGAAAGAAGGTGCCATGGGGCCATGAAAACAAGGTTTCTCCTCCCTGTGTATGAAGACGATTTTCTGGGGGACATGCACTTGAACAGCTTCAGTTCTTTGGCTTCTTTCTCATAGGACCATGACAGCACCTCTGCTTTTGTTTTGCCCAGTGGTAGGCTTTGAAGTGATTTCCATCCACCTCTCTCAAGATAATGCAATGACAAAAATAAAGTTCACCAGGCATATTCTTATCACAGCCATAGCAATTACTTTGTGGTTACAGCCCAAGGCACAAGGAGAAGCACAACGTGGGCTCTGACGTAATGGCCTTGAGCTCAGAAGCCAGACAGAGTGTAGACCAAAACATTTCCTCCTGAAATACAGAGTTCCAAGAAACTAATGTACTTTGCTGAAAATGAAATGATGGTGGTATTTTGATTTATTCTAAAAAATTTTTAATATTCACTCAATATTTAAAGGTGGATTCTTTTTAATTTATCAAGCGGCTTCATTTTCCATTACAGAACTTTGAAACCAAAGCCCTCTGATCTCTCTGTCCTTCAAAAATGTTGGTGTTTTAGTTTTCCACCTTGTTTCTTTAACAAAGCCTGAGAGCTGAAATGCAGCAGGGTGGAAGGTGTCATCCCTAACATGCTGCAGAAGGCTGCTAGCCATAGGCCCACCAAACCAACCAACATCTAATAAAACTTGCTCATCTAATAAAGCCATTGGCTCCACACTTGTCATATCCAGCCTTGGATTTCTTTCAGATGACCCATCAGTACCTACCCCACAAGTCTTTGCTCTCCCATCTCATCCTCCCAGTCCCATAACAGTACCAGCAGCATCTTATATCTCTCACTTCTCTCTTCCCCCACTTCTTCCCCAGGGGTATTCTCTCAACTGCTTTCCATTCCTGAGCACGTTTCACTTTGTTCCTCTGCAAAGGAGCAATGAAGCCAAAAGAGAGCTTTTCAAGGGTTTTCCTTCATCAGAAGTATTTTGAATGATCACTTGCACTCAAATAAAAATGGAAGTCAGAGCCCCTGCGTGCAGTGCAGCAGTGCTCCTGTTTTCTTACTGCTCTTGTTGCAGCAAGTAAGCTACAAAATCTTGCAGTTGTCTGGCCATAGTTTATAATTGACAAATTGGGTAAGTGTGCTCTAGGTTTTTTGACATGTAGAAGCCAGAAGCAAATGATACACATATAATATATGCTGTACAGACAAAAATTTGTCCAGAGAAAACCCAGACCACATCAAAATAAAAATAGTGTTAGCAATACTGCCAGTTTTGAAATACTCATGTATTTTAGCTCCTTGTTTCCAACCGTCACCCTTCAGGGCACTACAGAGTGTCTTGGAAGACAGCTAGCATTTTGCACTCCTCCTCTTCATAAAACAGCTGAAACTGTTTGTTTTTGAAAATTGCTTAATAATTGAGAGCTTCCTTGCCAAGAGTCAAGCCTGAAGCCAAGTGCAGAGACCATTTTAACATCCTGGAGTTGGGGAAGGAGAATTTTCCTGTGAAATAAATAAATAAATTCCCTGTCACAGGGAGAAAGTAGAGAAAGGTCAAAAATCAAAGCCCTTTAAAATGAGTAAAGGATCTGAAATATAAACATGAGGGAGATGTGAAAATTATACTGTTTCCTCATTAATATACCCTTGTATTATGGCTTCTAAGATCATCTTAAAGAAACCATTTTTTCTAGAGAAGGGAATGAGAATAAATTGAAATTTCACAATACTTTCAGAAGTGTATCTTTCATGGTTCCCTGCATTGACAGTGTTAAATACACTCAGATTTCAGTGACATGACATTTTAAAAAAATCTTAGAGCATCACACTTCAATTCAAAATCTTCTTCAAAACACAAAATATTAGCTTTTTCCCAGGATTACCAACTGAAAGCAAAAAGCCAAACTAAAACTGAACAGATAGTTTCATGAACCCTCTCCGCAAAAGCTGGCAAGGCTACCTGCTATGTGGCAGTTGCAGTATTGCTCTGGGACTCAGGGCATCTGGATACTATTCCCAGCTGTGTCCCAGTACTCCTCTATGCACTTTGGACAAGTCATTTACCTACATATGCCTCAATATTCCAAATTCAAAATGTAGAAAATAGCTTTCTGCTATCCCATGGTACTCATATGATTTATACATGTACATATGGCCTTTATTACTCCAGACAGAGCATTTTTCCCATATTCACTTCCAAAACTGGTTGAAATTCACTGAAATCTCCTTTTCTGGCTTTAGTATCGAACACACATCCTTTCATATATAATTTAAAATAAATATATGTAGGATGCAGTACACCTTGAAAACTACTAACTCAGTACAAATAATAATAATGAGAATAAAGCACCTGTTCAGGGTGATTCCTTGAGCCCTGGAATTGTTTATATAAAATACTGCAAGTGAGATCTCTAGCCTTGCCTAGAATACCAGGTATCCCCTCAGTTCTTTGCAGTGGTCAGAGGAGCCTACTCCTTTCCGAAAATTTAGCTTTGAATCAAAAATTCATACTTCTACAAAGCCTGAAACTGCTTTTTGCCTGATATGACTGCTGAGACGAGTGTGCATGTGTGTGTGTATTTTTTTCACCTTGTCCACTTTATGAATGGGTAAATCAAAACACAGAGGTTAGATGATTCACCTACAAAATCTTTGGACCCAAATAGGAACTCGTGATGATTTACATTTCCAACCACCAGATCTGAGGAAAAAAAACCAGTGCCTCACACCAAGCAGAGCCATGTACCAAACAGGTCCATTTCAGAGGGAGAAAGAAGTTCTCTAGCAAAGGAAACATGAGTGGATTCCTTTTAATTAAAGCAGAAGACCTGCCCTTAACACATACCCTTCCTGGTTCATAGAGACTTCTCCAAGAACCAATTTTACTCAGCTGAGTTTTGAGTCTCTTAGGATAATGCACTATTTTCCTTCCTATTCCTTGGCATGAGAGATACATCTAATAGCAAACTGGGAGGGATGCTGTCACTAGTTATCAACTGGGAAAGAGATAGGAGTTCTTAAAATCCTGGATATACCACATGCATCTAGCTGTGGCCACAGGCAGGCAAACATCTTCCAGTCTTTCATGCTGCCAACTAGAAATAATATCTGCAAACCATAAGTGCTCCAAGGTTCATCTCAGTCACTGAGCTCCACAACTTGCATTCAAGATTGCAGGAACTTCACTTAGTGCTCCTCCTACACCCCAACATCAAAAAGGAGATGTGCAGCCAAGCTTTCCATTTCACACCTCCATCTCTGAAGGAGCATTGCTAGTCTGTCAGTATCTCATTCTATGATTATTTTGATTAGACTGGATCATATCTGACAGGTTTTTTGAGAAAACCCAACAGCTTTTACATCTAAAACTTTTCCTTCATGAGGCTCAGGCCCCTTCTATTGCATTTCCTTTCTGTGTTCGAATTTGTTTCTAGTAAATGGTTTTGTTTTTCAGATTTAACCAATACAAAGAATTTAAGCCAGCCAGATGGAAATACCTTCACAAAATTACTGAGAAATGTCATGTAGTAACACTGTGAATGAGTTCCAGGAATTACTGAAAGTCACTTGCTATTTATTGCTTAGTAATATAGTGCTTGAGGTTTCCTGTCACTAGTTCAGTTGTGCCAAAACTTAAAAAAACTAAAATATGGTTTCATATGCTTTGCAAATGGCTGCTTCTACCAGATCACTTTACAGAAAGAACTCACCTGACATTCAAGAGTGCATGAAGAAGACTGGAGGACCTTCTTTATTTACATTGTGACTAAATTGCTTTCAAAAACTAGCCATTAAAGCAAGAGCAAAAAGGATAACTCAGAATTAAAGTGCAGTAGGCAAAGTTCTCCAATGATTTCAGACAAATATTTCTTTTGACCTTACCAAATAACTCAAGCACAGCCTTTCATGTTCAACTTTCCACTGCTAGTCCACATTGGATAGGCAACCCATCACCACCACAGGGAGAAGGCCTACTCCACATCCACCTCTGCTCCCTAAGCTGTCAGCTGAGATCACAATGTGACAGCAGGGAACTGATTTCCTCAGCAGAAATATGCAAACTCTCCTGTTCCTGACTGAAGCACAGCACGGTATCTCAAGATGCCCTGCCTATGTGACTGAGGACTCACACAGCTCATCAGAAACCTTGGGAGGACTCTAGTCCAACCCCCTGCCCAGTGTAAGCTCAGGTGTGGCATCCGACTAGGTTGCTCAGGGCTTTTTATCCTGTTGGAGCTGGCAATTTTTCAAGGGTGGAGATGGTACAACCTCTCTGGGCCACTGCTGCAAGTCTGGTCTCTCTTCACAGGGAAAAGGTTTTTTCTTATTATCAGGCTGAGCTTCTTCTATTTCAATCTATGACCATTGCCTCTCACTCTTTTGCTGTTTGCTGCTGTAAGGAGCAGCTTTCTCTTCTCAGTAACCTCCTCATCTATACCAGCGGGCAGGAGGGCACTGTAAGAATGGGGCTGCTCCATACTGGATGCAAAAGGGTCCCTCTCTTCAGCACAGGCGGTACCTACAGAGATGTCAGGTTGGTGACAGTGACCAAGCCCATCTGCAGCCCCAAACAAAGTGAGATAACAAGTTAGTCCTGGGGTCCACTAAGTGAGTCCAGCTGCAAACAGCAGGAGACAGGGCTGGATGCACTATGGTGTAGCTCAGTCCAGAACACTTGATGGACCACTGGATTCGACTAGTGACTGTGAAGGTCCCTTCCAACCCCCACAGTTTTGTGATAGATCATTTCAGACCTTGTGTCTGTGTTCTGCCAAATGAGTACTGAGAAGTAAAGTGTTTGACCCATACACTGAATGATTGCAGTCTGGTGGGCAGGGAATGAACTCCAAATTCTGAATCTCATTTTATAACAGTAGGTGCACAGTGAATGGAACCAAAGGAGCAGACTGTGTTTGATTAATTCCCTCTTAAGGTTTCTAGTGCAGTCTACTTGCAGACTCAAATTTTGTGACACAAAATCTCTTAGCAAGTTCCTTCATGTTTTCTAGAAATAGCTTTCAGTATGTTCAGTGTAAACAGGAAAATCATTGTCACTGCTACTCACTGTGTGCATCTTTGCTTGTCTCCCCTGGCAAGACTCAAACTCATTGATTTTCCAAGCTTTGGAGAAACAGTAATATTTGCCCAATGAAGACAATCTTATCAAGGAAGTAAAGGCCATTGGTATGCATATCCAGGGAACTATCTGAAAAAACCCAGCCTAGTCAAAACTGAGAGATCAAGACGACTGTGAAGCCCCAAGATGAGAAACTTTCTTTGCAAGCCAAAGCACAGTGTACTGACAAAATGAAGAAAACAAGAGCAACTTTTACACATTTATGGCAAAACAATGGGCAGAATACATATTGCTCTAGATTCACTTTATCTGCCCCAAGTGGAGTCAACTTACACAACCAAAGCCACCTCTCTGTTTCACCCTCAGTAGTCTGATGACAGAAATAGCCCTGTGTCTCAAGCCCAGACAGAGCTGGTACTTCTGGGAAATTACTTCTGCTAGCCTCTGCATGCTTCCTTAGAGAGAGAGCAGTTAGGTCATGTACCTTTCCTTAGAGTCCATCCAGATTTTAAGGGATTCATCTTTTTGCCCCATAAAAAGTCATGTCTGCACACAGGCACAGCACTTTGAAGTGGTTTTCCACCTATTTACATGAGTCATGTCAACATGAAGTTGTATGACTACCAGCTCCAAGGCAGCACCCTACAGTCTTTCAAGGATCTGTTCTGGCTTAGGTCTGTCAAGAAGAAGGCAAGCCCAACAGCAACCTCTCAACAAGGACAGAGGAAATTGCATAAAACAGTGACAACTAGTGTAAAGGAAGGACTAGAATCAGGAATGCTCTAATTCTGCTACTCTGGGGTAAAATAGGGTGTGCTGGGGGGGGTTCCAAAAAGAAGGATAGCAGTCCAGAGCTCAGACAATTTTGTTTCTGGAGACAGGAGGTGAGGATAGCCTTTTATTTTACAAACTCAAGGAACAGAGAGCAGGTGAAAGCTTTAAGGGCTTTGCTAAACTGGCAGAGATCTAGGGCTGATTGTCAGACTTGCTTAAATAGAGTATATGATCACCAGAGAAAGCAGCCTCCTCAACCTCACTGCCTATGCTCCCACTATAGTTACCAGCCTCTGCTTCTCATGTCCTCCCTTCCTACAC
>WTSP01008907.1:0-10928 GCA_025331215.1 Actenoides lindsayi
GGGGGGGGGGGGGGGGGCGGGGCGGGGGGGGGGGGGGGGGGGGGGGGAGGGGGAGGGGGGGGGGGGGGGGGGGCAAGTGGGGGGGGGGGGGGGGGAAAGGTGTGCGGGGGGTGTTTGCGACCCGGACGCGGGGTCTCTGAGAGAGCGGAGAGGAGGGGTCGTGTCGAGCTGGGCGAGCAGCTCCCGCGGCTCGGAGCGGGTCGCGGGTGAGCGGTGCTGCCCGTAGAGCCAGGAGTCGCCCGAGGTGTGACGTGGCCTCGGAGGCAGCCGCGGGGGGACGGACGGACGGACGGACGGACGGACGCGGGAGAAGCCGCAGAGGCTGGAGCAAAGCTGGCGAGTGTCCAAAGGGTTCCGGGTGGTTTAAATCGCCTCGGATTGATTCGATGCCTTCTTTCTCTTCCAGGCCGCTCTTCCAAAAGCTACTGTATTGGATTTGTCCTGCAACAACCTCATTTCCTTGCCGGTAAGGTGGTAGAGAGCCTTTGTGGGGAGGAGTCTGCTGGGAAATATTTAGGAAAGATAACTGGTGCTTCGGTAAAGGTTCACCAGGGGGTTTGGAACCAGCCCTTTGCTCATCCCGAGGTGTCTGAATAACTCCTCTGCCAGTGCCAGCTCAGCACTGGGGCTGGTTTGGGCTGAGGAAGGGAAGGGAGAAAGGCTGCACTGTGTGAGGATTGGAGTCTTTCTGCCAGAGGATCCCCACGTGAATACAGAACCGTTTCATCAGCAGTCGAGACTCGGGCTTGTTTCTGTTGTATTGCTGCACATCACCCTCTCAGGCTGTCTGTCTTATCTGTCCCGCTGTTTTCCACCTCCATCTTCCGAGGCAAAGGAAGAGTGTGATCTTCCTGCCTCACAGTTCTGTAGTAAGTTCAGGATTTGTGGCTTATGTAAGGTGCAGGCTGTCTCCACACACTCCTTGCTGAGGTTCCTCCATAAAGGTGCTGACAAGCTTTTTCTGGGTTTTCTCTGTGTTTGGGTTTTAGTCAGACTTCTGCAGTTTGATGCATCTGGTGAAGCTGGATTTGAGTAAAAATCGTCTTCAACAGCTGCCCTTGGACTTTGGCCGCCTGGTCAATCTGCAGCACCTGGACCTTCTGAACAACCGTTTAGTCACCCTGCCAGTCAGTTTTGCACAGCTCAAGGTAAAACTGTTTGCTAGGCAGTTACGTAAAGCTTTGGGATGCAGCCCAGGGTCTTGTGATCCTTCTCAAGTTGATTTCTCTGGTAACGCGTCCATCCTGCTGACTGCTCGTTCCCAAATTCAGCCAGCTCTGCACCGCAGCTCAGGGGAAATCAGCTCGCATCTACTGAAAACATCTCTGCTTGTCTGCCGTACCTCTTTTCATTCATGTGAAAACTAAGTAGCTTTTTGCTTCTGCTTTGGATCTCTTAGATAATTGTAGGACTGCTGTATTCTTACAGCGTCCCCTTTATCATTCTTTCTGCAGAACCTGAAGTGGCTGGATCTGAAGGACAATCCCCTGGATCCTGTCCTGGCTAAAGTAGCAGGAGACTGTCTGGATGAGAAGCAATGTAAACAGGCTGCTGTCAAGGTAAGGAATCTGCTTTTATGTTTTTTTTCCTTACTTGGCTTTATCATCCGTGGTTCTTCCTCTTTGCTTAGCAAGCTGGGTGGCTGCTGCAGCATTTGGAAGTTTCTTCAGGCAGGGAGGTGCAGGTTCACTGCACTGACTTCACAGCTTCTGTGCCTGTAGAGAGCAAACACTGAGCTGAGTAGGATCCTCTTCCGTTAGTGGAGTCAAGAAAGGACTAAATGCTGGTTGCCAAGCAAGTGGAGGCATAATCAGACGAAATAATACATGTCTAGGCTTACATAGTCCAGAGTAAAAAAATCTCTGGAGAAGTTCTGTCAGGTGATGGGCTCACATCACTAGAAGTGTTCTGTGATCTTCTGTATCGGGTAGCACCAGTTTTCCACGTTTGGTTTTTAACGGAAGGATCCATTTTTAACTGCAAAGATTCACACAGGAAGGTGTGAATGAATGTGTGTGAATCTCTTTCTCTTTAGAGCCATCCCTGTAGGGGTAGGTCAGAGTGGGTGGTCAGCCCCAGCTACACTCCAGCTGTTTTGTTTTCAACTGACTGTTCCATGAGCCCTCAGGTTGTTTTCTTGGACATTGAAGGTGCTGCAGCACATGAAAGCTATCCAGTCTGAGCAGGACCGGCAGCGGCAGCGAAAGCTCCAAGCAGAGCGAGGTAAGCACAGAGTGCCCTCACGGGCTGTTTGCTGAGCACTGTTCTTGGTCCTTCTTACAAACTCAAATGTTCTGATTGCCATCTAACAAATTGCTGTCTGACAAATACTTGTAACTGTCAAAATCCTGAGGAGTCGGGGCAAAGTAGGGTAGAAGGGCCGGAGGGAGAAAGATAGTGGGAGATAACCATGCGATTTCTTGCCTGAATAATAGTTAGATCTCTAGGTAGAACGTGCTGTACACTACCTATAAAAAATAGGAAACGAGAGCAAGGATTTATTTTAAGAGAGGCCTAATTCAGAGGGAGCAAAATGCAAAGTACATAATGGTAAAAAAACCCCAAACACAAAGATAAAAAAGGGATAGTTATTTGCTTGGTTTGCTCATTCCAATTGGGAACGGATAAGCAGGTAATGAGGAAGGCAATGACAACACTTTACATAAAAGGAGAATAACTTCCTATTAATCCCCAGAAATGGAGAAGAAGCGTGAAGCAGAACAGCGAGCAAAGGAGGCTCAAGAGAGGGAGCTGAGGAAGCGCGAGAAGGCAGAAGAGAAGGAACGCAGAAGACGGGAGTACGACGCTCAGAAAGCTGCCAAACAGGAGATGGAAAAGAAAACTAAAAAAGAAACGGTGCAAACACGAAGTAAGTAGTAGCCATTTTGGGTGGGATTGCTCAGATTTCATCTTCATCCCATTTTGATGCTGCCAGATTTGCTTTTAGGCAGCCCGGGTACTGGGAGGTGGAGGGAGTTGGGGAGGGGACCTGTAGGACTTCTAATGAGCTCTGCTGCTCTGCCCTTTTCCTCTGTGCTCCGGATGAGCTGCTGAGCTGCCAGCTTCAGACAGTTCTTCAGCTGTTCTTAGAACTTCCCTCCACTCATTTCATTACAAGTGTGCTGAACTAGATGTGCAAAACCAGGTCCTGTGCCACACAGAGGTGCTTTACACGCTCTTCACTGCTGCCCGTGAAACTAAATCTGAAACCTTTCATCCCAAACGGGTAGATCCTGTGCGTCTGTTTACTAACCAGAGTTAAGTGATGACAGAAGGCAGCTGTGGCACAGGCTTTAAGCCTCTTACCTGAACAGCTTCCTTTTGAACGTGGGCAGTTGAAGACGGCTGGTAAATTCCTCACGCTCTCTTGTCTGGTCAATGTTGTGGTTACAGAGCCCGCCTCCAGCTCTCGGCCCGCTCAGCCCCCCCGGCACAGGCAGTCCTGGTCGCGGTCGGTGCTGCGGATCCTGCTCTTCGCGCTCTTCTGCGTCCTCTGCGCCCTGGCCGCCTGCAAGCTGACGGAGCTGCAACGGCAGCCGCTGTGCCTCAGCGTCAACGCGCTCTACGAGGACGTGATCGCCGCCCTGCAAAACCACAAAACCCTGCAAAATATGCTACACCAGAACTCGCAGCAGTGATTGTCCTGGGCGGGCACTTGCTTCGTCAGCATCTCCCTCCACCATCTAGGCAGCCAGAATTCCTATGGAATCGTGTTCTGATGAAACTGCTTTTAACCAGTCAGCGTTGGGTTTGCTGGTCCACTCCACACAGAGCAGAGTTAATTGTTCAGATCACCTTTGCTGTGCATGTTTCGCAGGTGGCCTGTAACTCCCCTACATTAACCTAAACTTGTTAACTCTTCTTACCTCCGCGGGATGGTTGCCTAGATCGTGAGATACAGAACACTGTTGATTATAGGAGTGGAAAAAAACAGCCCTTGGTTCTCTAGGCAGCTGTAGCTCTCTCCTGGAGGTGGAAGATTTTTAATCCATATCCATTCCTTGCTCTCATTTCTATTTGTGCTGAAATTGGTGACAGGGCTGTATGGGAATGACACCTTAAGGCCTCCTGCAGGACCAGTTGCAGGTGCGTAGGGCGGCTGCGCAGCCGGGGCTGGAGCGAGGACGCTGATGTACCGGGGGAAGGAGCGGGAAATTTTCAATACAACTGTTTTCGCAGCAATTGGCCTGAACTGGATGTTTATATTGCTAATGCAGTTTTAATTTGGGCTTTTAGAAGCAGCCAAAAATGATTTCCGAGTACATATGCTAATGATTTCTATCATGTTTTTCCATCTTTGGGTTTCTTTAATCTATTTGCCTGCGTTAAAATTAACCAGCTAGTGCCAACAAAATGGTTACAGCTCAGGAAGGGCTTCAGGCCCATCTGCAGGCAGAGTTTGTCTGCAGCAAGATGGGGGTGTCCAACACCCACAGACAGACAGACAGAGGGCTTCCTGAGCGCCTGTTGCCGGGTGCTGGCTGCAACGATGGCCCGCGGCACTGGGTGGCACTGTGGCAGCGTCACCTGCCGAGGCTGGCAGGCAGAGAAGAGCTTCTCTGCAGGGCTGTCGGGAGGTTTCTCGGACAAGAAGACTTGCCCGTGCAAAGGCCTGTGAATTATTTAGGATTTCCTTGCAGAGAAAGCCAAAGAGGAGGTTGTCGTATCCTGAAGGGCTTTGTGGTACTAAAGTGAAGTGTACACAGCAGTGGTGTAAGCACAGGTGTCAGAGAACACCTGTGCTGCACACTCCCCGAGACATCCTACCTTGGTCACCGGAATCGCTCCCTCGCTTCGAATACCTGAGGTTGTTGCTGATCCCAGCAGGGCCGTGAGGAAATGACCTACAGCATTTCCTACCAAGGTCATCATCAGGGCACTAAGCCCTCAGCTAATAAGTAACCTAATGGTAAGGTGGTGGTTCCCTGAGTACCACACAGAAAAAAGCAGCAGGATAAAGATCAGATAAAGGGAGGATGGGCTGCCCATCTCTAGTTCAGCAGCACCCACACTTTCTAAGCTGCCTTGAAACAGCTTTGGGCTTTGCTTTCGGTACATAACTCGTCCCATTCCTTAAAAGCTCCTTGCGTACTATCCAGAAACAGATATTGGAAGCACAACAAACACCATTTGAAGCAACATTTCCTCTGCAGACATCAGTCTGCTGCTTTGGCATCCATGAGATTGCTGCTTAAGTTCATCGATTAGAGGCTAATCGGATGGATTGGTTTGGGTCAGAAGTGCACACAGGCCAGGCAAGGGCTCCTGCCCAGCCCCCAGGGGGAGTGTCACAGGAGGGTGTTTCTTCACTGGAGGCAGCACAGCTCCGAAGGGCAACTGTCCCGCGTTGTCGGTGGGTTAATTCCCTCTCATCCGGGTAAGTGCTGCTGTCATGAAGGGCCTCAACTCTCTTTGTGTGCACACGAGTACTGGCGGCTTCGCTGACAGGCAGGCGTGTTCCCCAGACTAATTAAAAGAAAGCTTTTTCTGCCAACTGGTTAGACCTCCTAATTCCAGCACATATAATCAGATTTCAAGACCCTCTGTAGATTAAGCCGTCTGGAGACTGATTCAGGGCAGTCTAAATGTGTATCTGAGAAGTAGTCTTACTCGTTCCCATCTGCCACAGCAGAAAACCAAGAGTCTACTTCGTGAGGTAAAGTTCTTCCCCCTCGCTAGAGCAGGTGCTGGGAGGGCAGCACCACCTCGCTTTAGCAGGAGGATTGTGCACACTGGTGAGAGAAGATAGCTACTTCCAGCTGGGGATAGCAGTAGCAAGTATTCCTTTCACCAGATGACATACCTGTTCTATTCAAGACAGTGTGGCAAGAAGCAATTAATATTATTCCAAAATACTTATTTTCTAGGAAGACAAAGAAGAGGAACTGTCATCACTGTAAACCGTGCTCCACTCCTGGTCTTCTGGAAGATGTTCACTGTCTTCCTTGTGTAAACTCCAGCCATTCAGCAATTTCGTCCAACCTACTGCTACAATAAAGTCTAACTGTGCTTTAACTCTTTAGACTAGGACCAATTACTCTTATTTGTTATCCGAGTACTTTGAAAGAAAGCTTAACGTTTAATGGGAAAACTGATTGCTATGCAATTGAATACAGTAAAATCCACATTCCCTGGGGCTACCCAGTGAAATCCAAATAGAGATCAGGATCATAGGAAGTCATCTGCAGGCAGATCCGTCGGGAGATGTCCGGCCCGACCCGTCGGGTGGTGGCTGTCACACTGTCTCCGCGGCGCACGAGGATGTTGGCCAGCAGGTCTTCGCGCTCCTGCGCCGAGAAGCATCTGCTGTAGGCCTGAAATCAACACAAAGGGACAATGGCATCGTCTGTTTGCATCCATTGCTCAAAAAAATAATCAAAGCTCTGCCACCTGGACCTGCCGTACCCTCTCGCAGGGTACGCTCGCTTTTCACCTGGTCCCTCCCCGTATCTTCCTGGTGAGCTCAGAAGTGATGCAAAACCAACACTGCTCCTTCAGCAGTCTGCTTGGTAAAGCCCAAGTGATGAGAACCAAGGAACTGGTTCCTTCCCTACCTTCCCAAAGGTAGTTTAGCCCGTTCAAATTGAACGTGTCAAATTTAATAGCAATTAAATGATTTCTTACACTCCTTCCATTAGCTGGCTGTGTGCACACAGCACTTGGCATTCCTGAGGCACCCTCACCTGCATCAGGAGCTGAGGAGAGGGGTATGCAGACACAATGGCCTCGGCCACCTCAAGGCTGACCCGATTGAATTGTTGTATCTGCCTCTTCCAGACTTCAAAGAGACCGTTTCCGGAATGATCTACCTTCACCCCTCCACACCACCCCTTCTCTAAGTAGAAAGGGAACTCGGTCTTCGCTTGCTCTCGCCTAGAGAGAAAGAAGGATGGGAAAGCAAATGAGACAATGAAGCTAAAAAGAAAATCCAATCCCTGCATCTGTTGTCACACAGCAAGAGACAAAGTGCCATTTCTCACTCCACGCTGTTACAGGCACCAATGGCATTGATGTAAATGCAAAAAATTTGACTCTGTTTTCTTTACATGCATGAACAGACTACAGCAGATGCTTTCTTAGCTATCCCTCTGCCACGTGCTGCTGTCCTTCCTGATCAATGGAAGCAGCAAAATGGCTCATTCTCAGTAACGTCTCTCTTAGTTCCACACCAAAGAAGAAAAGCTGGTGCTGTGGGAGCCCAACCCTATTCACATTCCCTTCCCACTCCTGAAATCAGTCTGCAGACAAGAGCTTTGCTCGATGTCACATGAGACTGCAACATGAAACCAGGGTCTGTCCTCACCCCTCTGCAGGCACCTCGGTTTCTGGGAGCTAACCCTGTGCTGAGGGAGCTGCGTTAGCAGCTGCTCCAGGTCGCCTGCTCTTTTGACAACCATCATCTTTTGCTGCACTGAAGGGCAGCCTCTACAAAGAGGAGACGACCAAACCCCAGCCGCTTACTCACTTGTAGGGTGCTTCAGCTACAGCTTTTGTGAATATAGTGGCAAATTCTCCGAGATCCTTCCAGCTCTCAAATAAGTTGACTTGGACTTGGCTGATCAGCTGCAAATCCACCAAGGCCTGTAAGCATCATTGGAAACAACAAATGGAACAATTAGTCTTCTCACATCAAACCCTGTTCTTGTGTGAAACAAACAAACAAAAAAAAAAAGAGTCCTAACATCTTGCTATAGGCCAAGAACACCCACTCTCTCCCCATTTGGAGAACAGTTCATTTAGGGCACTGAAATCTTTCAGGGTAGCCACTCTCCTGCCAGTTACTACCAGTTTAGCAGCATTTGAGCTGCCACAGCCCCTCAGAGACAAGCTCTTTTTACACACAGGCCACCCAGCCCAAGGCAGCACTAATGGGCTTTGCCCAGAGGCCACGAGGGCCAAGAGATGCTGACTGGGACTGACATCAGGATCCAGGCAAACGAGCCATGTCAGGCCACGGGAGAGCAGGTACCTACCTGAGCGCTGGGGAACCAAACCCACAGGGCTCTGTCCACAGACACATGGACTAACAAAGGCTGAATCCCCTCGTCCGAGAAAGTGTGTGACGGGGTCAGATGTTCAAATGGTGGCAGACAAGGAGACGGTGGCCACACGCCTGTCTCAAGGTACTCACTTCTTGCACGTGTGTTTTGGTTATCTCCAGGTCAAAATCCTTAGCTTTCCTTTTTCTCTGTTTTCGCTTTTCCTCTTCTTGGGCTCCACTCACTGCTGACTGTTGCAGTCTCTCTTTTGACTGCACTTTTAGAGACCTAAGAAGAGGAAAGAAAGATTAGGAACTCATGCTCTTCCTCAGTTATTCCCCCCTGATCACTGTGGTGACAAGCTGGATGTTGCTTCTGTTTCTATACAGCAAACAGTGGAGCAGTTCTGGGTAGGAAAACCTGTTATGCTCCAGACTTTGCTAGAAGGAATTAACATAATGACGTTTTTCAAGGCCAGAGACAACACAGAAACATTGGGAAGGAAAAAAGCTTAACCTGAAATAATTTTCTACTCCAACTACTGCCAGGGTCGGAATTTTCCCAGGCATTGTCTCCATCACACGTGTGACGTAGCTCTGCAGGGTCTCCTTCTGCCCCTCTGCAGAGCCCTGGGCCTCCTGCAAAGATCAACAGGAGAAAGGAGTTAAACCATTCTGAGGGACACGTGCCAAACGCAGCAACTTATGGCTCTGACTCTGCAATTGACTTTGTAGTTTAAACAGTCCGTTCGCACAGCTCTGCAGGGGCAAGCAGCCAATACGTGATCCGGTATAAAGTAATGGCAGAAAGAAATAACAAACAACCCCGCTTGATCTGACAGTGTTACCTCTTCAAAAATCCATGAGAGAAACCATAACTAGGAGGGAAAGCTTATCAGAACTTGGCATTATACAACCCAAGTGGTTTTGGTCCATTAGTGGCTTCTCAAAGCAGATTGCTGTTTCACCGAAACCAGGGCTCCATCCCCCATCAAACGCTTCCTGCTGCGAAGAGGGGTGACAAACACCACCCCTAGAGCAAGGCACGGTGGAGAGCACCGAAGTCATAAGCACTCTCACTTGTTTGTAGTTGTGAACCATGGACAAAAACTCCTCCAAGCGAAGCAGAACCAGGACATTTGGTTCTTCTGTCCATTCATCTCCTCCTCCCATCTGTCCAGATAGGAAAACAAAACAGACCGACAGTCTGGTTATAATTCGCTCAGACCAGTGCTCCCACTCAGACCTCTGAGGCAGGGAGGAGATTAGAGGGTGTTTACTTGGGTTGCTAAATACAATTACTAATGAATGCAAGTAACGAAGGAAGGGCAAGGACATTGAGGTTTTGCTCACACACCTGAAGCGACACAGTCCTTCTTCTCCAGGTGATGCTGCAGGGGACAGGCTGATTCTCAACCACAGCGGAGTAATTCTCCTCCTGCAAAGCACTAAAGATCTGTCCACCATCTACCTGCAAGAGATCTGAAGTGGGAGCGTGGGTCAGGCCTCCACAGAGAGGGCACAACAGTCAGTACAAGGCAGATGCAGGCTGGCCTCACAAGTACCTGGATCTAGCACCACAGTCACGTATTTCTGGCACTCCCCTGGCCGCTGAGCTTTCAGCAGCCTCCTCTGCGCTTCTCGCTCCTTCCTCTTCTGCCACGCATCCCGGCAGATTTGCGCCCTTTCCTCCTGACTGTGCTTTGGCTTCTTGGGAGGGGGGGATGTTTCTGGGCTTGATCCGCTTACCGGGGACCGCTCTGTAGAGCTAGACGTCAGGGCCGGCGGCGGGAACCAGAAGGACTTCTCGGAACCAGCGGACTCGTCTCCGGACGACCCCGGGGTTTCCTGGGGCCCTCTGCCGCCAGCTGCCAACAGGCCGCCGCCTGCCGCATCCCCGCAGCGCGGCTGGAGGGGCTCAAAAGGCGCTTCCACCCTGCTCTTGATCCTCTCAGGCAGGGGGGCGATCTCCACCACCTCCACCTCCTCGTCCTCGCTCTCGCTGCTCACCACCACCACCGCCGCTGCCGCTGCCGCTGCCGCTGCCTTGGGGGCGGGAGGTGACGGTGACCAGCGGCCTCTCTCCCAGGGCGCTGGCGGAGGAGACGGCGGGAGCTGCAGCAGGGAGGCCAAAGTAGGCGGCAGCTCCTCCTCCTCCTGCTCTTGCTGCTGTTCCTCCAGCTCCAGCTCCTCCTCCTCCTCCTCCTCCAGCTCCTCCTCCAGATCCAGCTCCTCCTCCAGATCCAGCTCCTCCTCCTCCTCCTCCTCCAGCTCCTCCTCCTCCTCCAGCTCCTCCTCCAGGTCCAGCTCCTCCTCCTCCTCCTCCAACTCCTCCTCCTCCATCATCTCCTCCTCCAGCAACTCCAGCTCCTCCAGCTCCTCCGGCACCTCCTCCTCCTCCAGCTCCTCCTGCAGCTCCTCCTGCAGCTCCTCCTCGCTTTCCTCGCCCCTCAGATCGTCCTCCGCCATCGCGGTTTCCCCGGGGTAAGAGCGCGGCCGCCGCCGGTTGCCAGGGACGCTTCCGCCCGTGGCGGTTGGGCCGGACCCGCGCGCGGCCGGCGGCTGTTGCGTCACAGCGCTCGCGCGGCCAATCGCAGCCGCCCCCCCCCGCTCTCCCGGCGGAAGCGGAAGCGGCAGCGGCGTGAGAAGGAAAATGGCGGCAGCGGGGCGGCTGTGTGAGTCGGGGCGGGGGTGACCCCGGGGGGAGGCCTTCGCCTTTGCCTCCGGCGGCGACTCGGCTGAGCGCGGGGCTGCGGGCGAAGGGGCGGGACTCGGCCCCTTCCTGGGGCTGTTCGTGCGGGTGGGGGGCGACGCAGCGCGCTGAGTGTTCCGTCCCGCCGGGCCTTGGGAGCTTGCAGGGGCCGGGGCCCGCGCAGCCTCGCCCGCGGGGGAAGCACCGTCTTTGGAAATACCTGCGTGCTAGGCAGAGACCGAGCAGCGAGGGGGGCAC
>WTSP01008908.1:0-34077 GCA_025331215.1 Actenoides lindsayi
AGAGAAGAGAAGAGAAGAGAAGAGAAGAGAAGAGAAGAGAAGAGAAGAGAAGAGAAGAGAAGAGAAGAGAAGAGGAATGAAAAGGGGGAGGGAAAGGGGGAGGGAAAGGGGAAGAAGGGGAAGGGAAGAGAAAGGAGGAAAGGGAGCGTGGAGAAAACCAACACTGTATATGTCTGTCCCTTCTGATTAGGGTCTTGAGACCAAGGACAAATGAGGCTGAGCCCCTGTGACCTGTAATCCTGGATGAGACACTTTTGAATCATGCAGTAGTATGAATTTGATGTGGGCTAGGCACAGGCACATGACTGCATTTCTGTCCAGATAGCCCATGCATGTGATATGGAGTCTGTACTGGCTTTCTGCCAGCTCTGGCAAGGCTAATGATACCTGTGCACAGCGTGGTGTGAATACACGATACGGTATGAAGCCTGCCTGTATGAACATAACCTCTTGATATTCTTTCAACAGATTTGAGCTGACGGAGTGAATTTATATTGGATCAGTGCTTTGCATTATATGGCCACAGCATTTCTGCTCCTGTGTTAGCAGCCCTGAAGTCATATTTGCTGTTTACTCAAACCATGGCTTGAACTGGCATAGCAAGAAAAGCTACTTAAGGTCATGATTGTGGCAGACTGCTGGGTCTGTCTTGAGCAGCTTGTGTAACTGCTCCACAAGATCTGCTGGCTCTGAGCATTGTGATGTCTGAGTCTGTCACAATATTTATTTCTGGAAAGGGGAAAATAACAAGAGAAGTACGCAGGGAACGTGTTTCCACAGGTTGCCCTTGTTATACCAAAACTTCATCCAGCTATAGCTTGTGGTGAGGTTGCAGTTCAAGAGGGTTCTGCTCTCCAAGACAACATATTATAAAGCCAGAACTTCTATAGCTGACACACTTCTGCCTTTAGAGAGAAAACATTATTAATTAAAATCAAACTCCCTGCTGTTGAGAAGGAGTTTTCCTGGAACTTAATTATATCAGGTTTAAAAGGACAACAGCCAAGGATGTTAGGCTTTGCCTCCCATGACAAGAAGTTCCATTTCAATAATTTTAAACTTCTTTTTAAAATAAGGGCTGGGAGAAAGACTTTGGAATAACCTTTTTTTTCTGGTTGAGAATTAGAAATGTATATATCTGAATCTTTGCATGAATACTGGTGAAAAATGGATCACAAAGTTTATAAACTGTTCTACTGTCTAGTAGAAGGCAGACAACAGAAGGTCCCTAGTTTTCACCTAAATGCTTCTGGTCAGAGGTCTTTCAGTCCAGGCAGACACTAGACTTTCTTTGCAGAATGGAAAACTTTAGAGTGACTAGGAAGAATAATTACTGAAATATTTGAAGTTAGACTAATATATTGGACATGCCATCATAGGTATATTTTTGATAACATCTTTTTCCAGTTAATATCAGTGGCTTCATTTGGCACCTCTGTCTGGTCATAACATCTGCCAAAACTCCAAAGTTCAGATAGAATTACTTGACATAGCTTGAATATATACAACTGTAGAATAGTGGCTTATTTAGTACCAAAAAAGTCCTGAAGTACCTAAAAAGTATATATTATTTAATATTATGGCAGAAATTATTTTTCAGAGGTCTAGTGGGACTAGTCTAGCAGATGTCTTCAGTGTTCAAGTTCAGACACTTGTACTACATGGAAAGAGAGGATGGGAGATGCTGATGACAGAAAACAAAGGCTGGGACAAAACAATAAGACAGAACTTCTCCAGGTTTGTGCTGGAGCTGTAATGCAGGCTGGAGATCCTCTAATAGGACTGGATATGTATTATCTGCAGGATAATCAAATGCCAGGTCCTGCAAGGAACCATTCTCCTACTTTGTGGGAAAGGCCATATATATTGGGTCTCCTTTCAGAATGGTGTAAATCTCCTCATCTTTGAGCTAAAAATTAATGAGTCCTATGCCATTTTAAAAAGCAGCAAGATCTTAGGACTACGTAATTCTAGTATAAGACTCATGAATTAAATCAGCTTTCTTTAATGTAGGCAGGGCCACTTTTAGTACCTTTCTCTGAAGGTCCATTTTGAAATGAACTGACTTAAAGAAAAAAAACAACTGTGTACAAAAATGTACAGCCCTCGTTTGTCACTTTGTGGAATAAAATGACAGCAAAAGCTGAGACTGTTGATTTAAAATGCAAATAAGAAATGTGCTTTGCAGGACTTATGACCTCCTTTGTGTAGACACAGGTGGAATTTAGGGAGAAAATTCTTCCTCTCTTAAAGTTGACACTTAAAGAAAGCTACCTTAATTGGTCACTTAATAAAGTGCTTTATCTTGATGGTTGGTTTTTTTCCTCAAAGAGGCAGGGAAATGAAAAAAACAAATACCACCAAACATATAATAAACATTTGCAGTTCCATAATATCTGGAATATACATGTATTTCACTCCAGCATTTAGCACAGTAATAGCATTCTGAAGTGACAAAACCACAATTGTTCTTATGTAATGTGGTGTTATGCCTTCACAATATCACATTTTTAAAAACTATTTCACTTTGGCTGTGGACAAACATTTTTTTCCATTTTGAACTCTGCTGGTGGAAAAGGATGTTCACCCCAGCCTGACCTCAGTTTCTTGACTACCTTGCAGCTAAAGGCTATTGCTCTGTATCTGTCAGCCCAGGCACTCGTGTGAACAATCCCCAGTTTACTTCAGTCCAAAAGGGACGGGCTTGCTTAAAGAAATCGAGCGGCAGGTGTTTGTTCATAGAGGTCATTCTAACTAAATTGCTTGGGGAGCAATCAGACAACAGCTCTGCTAACAGCTAGGAAAAAATCGGACATGAGCGTGGGTGATAACCTTACCACCAGCACAGCTGCTGGAAAGCAAATGTTTGTCTGTCCCGTGTGGGGCAGATGGCAAGTTACCTTACCTGACTACAATATAAATTGGATGTGAAACTGTGTGAATGAGGAGAAAAGCTTGTTGTTATGGCCTATGTAATATAAATCATCTGCAAGTATTCACTCAAGTATTTGTTTTGAGAATCTTCACTAGTTTTTCTTTTTTTTTTTTTTTTTACTGTTAAGCCTACCTTCTGACATTTTAATGGCAAATGCATTCTTGTTAAAGAGTATTCATGATTACCTATAGTAGGGAAACTACCCATTGACTAAAACCCTCTTCAATGAAACTTAGCTGAGGTTGGAGGAGATAAAGCAACAAAGAATATGACGTATGCTGTGTTTTACAGCAAATGTAAGCAATCCCAAAGATGGAACCAGAATGTCAGTAGGTATGTTTGACTAGCTCAGAGAATGGTGCAGGAGAAACATAAATGCACATGGAGAATTTAAACACTTGGTTCAACTTTTGGATCTCTGATTGCACCTATCGCTGCATCTGTCTAGGAAGCTGAATGAGCCTGGACCTGTTGGTGCTGAGACCAACTAGTACAGCACGGCCCACATCCATGCTCATTTATCCTCTAAAACTGCTTGTTTGGAGTGGTTGCTGGGTCTTGCATGGGGATTGCTTGGGAGAGTGCTGGCTGGTCCAGGTTGAAGTGTAACCAGGGACTGCTCTGGCCCAGACTGGTTGAGGTGCTTGAGTCTCAGTGTCAAGGGACAATCTTGCATTGTTTAATAAACTAGAAGAGATTTAGCCTTGGGTTTCACTGGGCCAGCCAGTGTTTATAGCAGTGGCTCATTGCAGGTTATCCTATATCACATAACACACCATGCCTGAGATCTTGTCAGTTTGTGTGATACAATTACATAAACAAAATCTAGAATTTATGGATGATCATAATGTCACCTGGAAGTAAGGCAGGGCTGGTTTTCAGAGCTGTATCTACAAATGATATTCATGCGTACCTTGCTATTTTCTGTATGGAATCTCAGCACTTCACAAACTCCTTAAGAGAAAGATTTTGTATCCTCTCTCTTCTTCTCTAGAGAAAGGGTAAGAAAGCCCACAGGACTGTTACTGTGATACTGACAGTACTTTTTATTGTCCTTTTGTCATTGGTACTTTGAAGGAATTAGGAACTATAGCCCAATATCAACCTCTTTTTGAAGGAAATAGTAATGAGGTATTTTAGTTATTACTGCCGCAAAACACCTCACTGATCCCTGACAAGGTTTGCTCTGTGCCACCTCCTGTGGCACTGCATTTCACAATAATTTTGATTTAACAGAACAGACAGGTAACTAGTAAAAGGCTAGGGTGAAGAAGCCTCAGAGAGTGATAACTCCTCACAGAGGAGCCACCCAGTGTGGTCTATAGATTGCTGTAAAGACTTCCACTCCTGAAATCCAGAAACAGTTAAGGAACTGGCATGGATCAATTCTGCCATCATTTGTCTTATATTTTGAAGCTGTGATTTCTGGTATCTCAAACATGCTGAAGTAGATAGATAATGCTCAGTGTCATTACATCCTTCAGCCTGGGAAATGAAAAGATAATGTAGATATGATGCTTAAATAGGATCAGGTACTTCAAAGACAACATTTTTTTTCTCCTCATGTGTTCAAGAAATTTGTCCTCCAAAAAAAATGCCCTTTTTGTTCCTTTGTTTTAGAATGTAGAAAACATGCAGTACTGAGGCTTGGTCCTCTTATTCACACAATTTCCACCTTGCTAGAAATCAAAGTACGACAGAGGAGGTGGAAATTTAAAACTAACTGTTCCCCTACCATTAAAAGGTGTCTTCTACTAATTTTCAACAGCTTTGAATGTGAGAAACAAAAGAATCTATTTCTAAAAAATTATTCCCTATCAAATGTAATTATAAACCAATTAAACTCTCTAGAAGCTTGCTTTTTTACTTGTAAGAAGTAACAGCCCACAAAAATATTCCACAAAGAAAAGCTTCAAAAGCCATTATATATATTTATTTATATACATGCAAAAATACTTCAAACTTTAAATGATTTTGTCCAGTTAACTAATCCACTAAATGCATTAAGTGTAATTAGTGCAGTAACAACTTCAGCAAGACAATAAAAGTAAACCAGTTCACTGAACTGAACAATAAAATCCAAAAATATGCCTGGGGCAAAGCTAATTCACTTTATAATGATTTTTAAGTGTTAATGTGTTAGTGCCAAAATTACCCATCTGTATTTTTCTGTCAGTGTATTCTTTCTCCTGGGTCCATTTTGAGAACTATTCCTAAGATAAATATGAATGTTTGTTGGTTTTGGTTTTGCTTTTTTTTTTTTTTTTTTTTTTTTTAAAAGGAAAAATAAAAAAAAACCGGTGTTTGGGGTTTTGGAATGTTTCTTTTTGTTCTGTAAAAAAAAAAAATTTTTTGTTTTTTTTTTTTTTTTTTTTTTTTTTTTTTTTTTTTTTTTTTTTTTAAATGAAAATACCCACAAAACATCTGTTATGGCTATTTAGAAAAAAACATTTTGGTCAGTAATACCAGAGTGTTTGGTCAGTAATACTGAAGGAAGTCGACACAAAGCAGAGCAAACATGTCCTGGGTATAATCCTAAGTCTCATATAGTTTTTCTGAACAGGTCCACAGGTAAACAGGTGCTAAACTAAGGAGAGGAAGCCCAGGAAGACCTCAGGAATCATATGCATACATAGCATTTCATGGTCATGTCCCCTTTTGATTCAGAAAACTTTTCCAACTGCTTCTCTTCTACAGTTAAATGAAATCTGTTCTTTTGGGGGGCAGGGAGGGAAATGTTGTCACTCAACATACTTATTTACTTGCTTATTTCTGTCTAGCTTCTACGAAAATGTTTGAGGGGAATTCACAAGTTCTCTGGATGTTTCTGCTCTGCCAATACCCAGTAATTGCCACTACCAGCTGTTCCCAGCCTTCAAACTACTGTTCACAAAACGGAGCAATAAAGCCTTTCTCATGGGCATACACAGAGTTTTCCAACTCATTTTGATGGGACTTGCATGGGCACATACCAATGGCATTTGGACAGCACCTCAGAGATCCAGATCTTCAGTTTCTGTCTGAACTTGTAGAGGGGTAAACACCTTCCTAGCTATTGCTCTACAAAAGTGTGACAGGTGTTAGATGAGACACTGAAAATCAGTAATGGATTTCCATGCAGTGGTTAATATAAAAAAACTCCCTGTATTTGCATTACACATCAGATGTGCAATTAAATTAAAGGAGGGCTGTCTAAAAGGTGCCAGACACCCCCAGGTACTATATGTATTACACAGTTGTGCTGCACATGCACCTAAAAGGCAGTTTTGCTGTGCTTGCTACACATGTACCATAAACCTGATTCAGCTAACACTGAATTTGTAGGACTTCTGCCTTAAAACCGTGCTGAATTAAAGCAAGGTGCAAAGCCGTCAGATGAATGAATTCTCATTAATGGCATAAACCAGCTGTATCATGGCATCAAAGACAGTGACCCGAGGAAAGGATCATGCTGCACATCTGGACCTGACACTAGATCCATGCTGTTGCCTGAATGTCAGGTATACCACAAGTCTGATGGAAAAGAGGAAGGGGAAGCTCAGAAAGTTGGCACAAGAAGAGCAATTTGTGTTATTCTGATCTTGACTTTAAAAAAGTGGAGAACGTTTCATGTTTGAGTATAAGTATGGTTGGGGAGACTCCCCCAGAACTGCTCTGTAGATCTGCAGCAGGAAATTTACATATAGGTGAAACAATTTGAAGAGGTTTTATCTCAGCTTGAAGTAATACTATGCACAATCACACAGTTTATAGTGCATTGGAGTGCCTGCTAGTCATCCCTTCACACTGATAGATTGTCTGTGCTTTCCATCCAAGGAGGAGATCTGTTGAGAGAACTGTCAGTGGGACACTTTGCATCATCTCCTCTCTTCAGCTTCTCCTTTGCTACTCAATAATGTCATCAGTTTGCTGCATTGCTCCAGGTTGTTTTTATGGGGCTGTCTACAGCAGGGGATAGAAGTATTTTGCTTTCACTGACATTTTTCTCTAGAGACCAAGATGCACTGGTGAGGGCTATCTCTTTGTATAGGGGAGGAAAACCCCTCACACTAAAAACATCACCCATTTGCACCCGGATATGGTGTTTTATGCAATGAGAGAGCTGGTGCATTTAGACTGTGCTCATTTTTACTATTGTATGTAGCAATGGCCAATAGTTACGCCTCTGTGTTTGTTATTTTTGTTGTTTACAAAAGTTCCCCTGCATAGCTGCATGTGAACATTATCTTCACCACAATCAACATCAAATCCAGCTGATGATTCATTTTGCCAAATACGTTTCAGGTTTTCACCAACTGCTGTTTTTTTCCACGAGATAATATTGTAAAAATATTTTTTAAATACAGTTTATCTTTTGGGAATTATTATAATTCATGTTTGTCCCTTTTCTGCCTCTGTGGATTATCTGCACTACTGGGAATTGTCAGAAGGGCAGTTCATGACATAATAACATTTGTAGGACCATATCTGCTTATTCCTTCTGGTTCTTCTTGAGTAATGGAAAACTACATGGGAAGCTGTTACTCACAGATTTCTTCCTTGTTCTGTGAGTTACTGTTTTTTTCTTTCTCTTGGCTTGTTTTTTCTTTTTATTCTACTGTGAAATATTTTTTACTTTTCACGCTGGCCTGGATGCATTTTTGGCAACAGGTTTTCTTTTGTGAGAACCTCAATTGATCCTGCTCCTCATACACCCTTGTCTCCCTCATTTAGCATTACCTGGGATTTCTTTCCATTCCTGAAGAAACCATAATAAGTTCAGTCTTTTCATATACCTTATCTGGAGGTAATCCTGTAGTGAGTTATGTTTAAAGACATTTTAAAAATCTGGCCCAGAAAAGCACTCTTAATGTGCTTAGGACATTACCAGAAGAGGCAGTTCACAGTCACCTCTACCATGGAAATGTTAACTGAAGTTGGTAAGAGCTGCTATAGCCAAATCTTTCATAAGCACTGTTTACAAAAAATTACAAGACACTGTATATTCTGAAAGAACCTACTATCATTAGGAGAAATAGTGATTTTCTTCACTTAACTTATTTCCTAACTGCCTTTCAGAAATGCCAAGCAAATCAGCTTTTTTTTTTTTGTGTTGGTTACATATGAGCCGAGACTTGTTATATCTACTGATTCAGAAATATTTAGTGGCAGAAAGCTTGTCACAGCCAGACTTCAGCAATTTTATTTCAAAGGAAAAGATGGCTTTTAGTTATTATAAAGCTATTCATGAATTAATAGAAAAATTTGGCAAGTGATTTCTGGTCACCGTGAAATATTTCACTTATACATTTTCATTTTCTTGGGTTTTCAAATTTTATGTGGCTATATGAAATGGGTTTTAGCTACATCTTATTAAGCCTTTTTAAAAGTAAAATTGAAGAAATAAACTGATGTGTGTGGTAGGAAAAATTATAAAGCATAATTCTCCCTCAGTTGTCTAGTCCCTCATCATGTTGGCCCAAGTAATTTAAATTGGTTTTTTTGGCTAGAAAACTGTCATATCTGTTATTTGCCCATCTTAAGTTACCTCAGTCATACAGTGAGGAAGCTGCTGTTTGCCTTTCAAATTACTGAACTTGTTTTACACCCACTGCCAAAGTGGTGGGTGAAAGTTTTACATTTTGCAACCTGCTGCACTGCACAATGGCAGATGCATTCTAGATGGCAGGCTATGGAAGGCTTTTCATGGGAAGTCAGGCCAGTTTTGCACCACTATCTCATCCTGGAGGAATTTCTTGAGGAAGAGATGTTTCACCTGTCATCAAAGCTTTCCCTAATGAATGAAGTCAGCATATTGTCCCGGCTTGCATCAGAAAAGCTTCAGGGCAGGGCTGTCCAGGTCTCTGGCAGGAGAGAGTTTGCTCTTGCCTTCATCCAGATTTTTTCAGGCCTTCCATTGTTGAGCTCTGAATCTTGTTGCCTACTCAGAGGACAAACTAGATTCATTACACAAGGTCAGGTAATTATATATTAAAAGTAGGCAACAGTGAACTTTATCAGCTGCACCTGGCCAACCACTCTTATTTCCTGTACTAAAAACTGAAAGCTTCCCTTGTTTTCATTCCATCTGATGTGCTAGAGGATACAGGTAAGAGAAAGGAGGGGTTCCAGCAAAACAGTATGGTATGTATTGTTTGTCAGTGGGCTGTCAGACCTGGAGGGTATGAGAAAGAAGATAGCACTGGGAAGAGCTGAGCAGTGACTTTCAACCTTCCAGAAAATAAAGCAACAATTGCTCAGTCCAAACTAAACCACTGGAAATAGTATGGGTATTTTTAAAACCTGAAGATTGTATTCACAGATTGCAAGTACACTTACACTTGAGTGGTAAGAATTAAGAATAGTAGTGTTTTTGTCAGAAAGCAGGTTAAATGTGGTGTAAATGGCTTACAGACAAGTGTGAATAAAATAAAGAGCCTTCTGAGGAAGCACTGACACATGGAATTGGAATCCCTTAAATCACCCTTTGCTTGCATTTCTCAATGTGTTGCCTTCCTCAGTAATGGGAGTATGGGGAGAGGAAAGCACAGACAGATTTGATTCAGTATTGAACTTACATGTGTGCATGGAGAAATGAATTGGTGGAACTGGATAATACTGCAAGCAAATCCAAATCCTGAAGCACAAAATGGGACCCCTCTAATATGCATGTTTCTTGAACATTAGCTCCTTCCCTTTCCAATCAGCAGCTGATGAGGACCAATAAATGCCAGCATAACAGCTCTTTGGAGAGATATATTGGCATCATTTTGCCTGTGGGAACTAGATAGAATTGCAGCATATCTGGACTGTTTATTTTCCCTACTTTTAAATATTCATACAAATACTTCCAAAGTTTTCTTTTGCCCATTGCTGTGAATGAAAGATAGCAAAAGTAGTTTGGTGTTAATAGTTCTGCCAAGAAAAAATAGTTTCATTTTAACCAGAATCCTGTTCTTTATAAACTGGCTGACAGAGAAGCGCAACTGCCTGTGAAATGGAGACAATGGCCATCTCCATACTAAAGGGCATTTTCCCCTCTCTGAAATAAGCCTTGTATTGCATGCAGGAAAATGGCAGTTGTATGCAAAACAAGGGAGATCTAAGTCAAAACAGTCCTATCTTCTTCACTCCTTCTGAAACAAAAAGAAGACAGTCTTCATAGGCACTGGTGATTTTTGTGTTTGTTTGCTTGTTTGTAATGTTTTCAAATCCCAGCTTTCTCTACTCCCTGATTTGTTTCACTTAACCCTTCTCCCTCCTGCTTCCTCCTCCTTTTCTCTCTCCAGTTCTTCCATTTGCTTCCCCTTCACGACCTTACAATTCACTCATGTGGAGATTTTCTCATGAGTTCTCTCCCTATCTCTCACCAGACAAGCCATGATCCCCATCCACACCTATTTAGTGTGTGCCTGCTTTTGCCCATTTCACCCATTTTTGGCACCCTTCTAATCTATCTTCAGCATGTCTCCTCTCCATGTCCTCCTACTACTGTGTGCCAGTGCATCCTCCCTTTGACTGCAACTACTCACTCATCTTGCTTTTTCCCCTTACCTCCTCCTTTGTTATCCATGTCATGTCTGAAAGGAGTACAGACAAAAATATCTGAGTGTTTTGTTTGACTTTTGTGCTTAGAGACCTGTATCCCTTTGCCTAATACTTTCTTAGCAGAAATCTTCTCTTTCCTTAACACTTCCCATCTTAGTGCTAAGAGTGGTGGCCTGCTCCTCCCCTGTCCATATTATTTCTTTAAAAAAAAAACACTGGCTCCTTTTCTTCCCTCCTGTCATATTCATGTTATACATCACCATCTTTTGACCTATCTCCTCAAATGTAACCTTATTGCCAAAATACAATTCCTGGCTCTGTCTCTTCCTCTTGTTCTTTCATGCTCACCTTACATAACTTCAGTGGATAGCTTGAGGACTCTTCTGAACCCTTCACCTGTGCTCAGTTGACTTTTACTTGGGGTTTAAATATCTTTTCAAAGAAAGGACTTCACCCACTATGTATTTCTGATCACACTGACTGTAACTTGTCCTTTTCCCTAACCGTGTAAAATTCATGCTGGATTCATTTTGTTGCCTTAAGCTTACTGCAGTTGTCATGACTTACAGTCATAGCTCCAACCAACCATTTGGAATTGTAAAGTCAAGTTTTCATGCTGGCCACACTGTTGTGCCAGGTTTTGTTGTCTTCCTGACAACTTGCTTCTATCTTGTCTATCTTACCTAGGAGGAGGTCACAGAAATTTTGGAGACCTTGTTGAAATTCCCTTTGTCCATGGGTGCCTGTAAGACACAACACCATTGAGGCTGCACTGTTTATTAGCATTTCATTACTATTTCATGTTCACTCATTTGTTTTCATCTAACTGTTGTCACTCCTATTGAGGCAGTCTCTCTTCTTTTATTCAGATTCTGTATCATACTTAGGTCTGTAAGGTCTTTGTCCAAGACAGGTGATGCTTGATGTACTGCCAGTACAAGCGTAAGGACTGTAAAATATGACTAAAATTATTGATAGCAAGTGTATGAATCTTTTCTCCTATATCACTCAATTTTACCTTTCTCAAAATGTGTTAAGACATTTGGGAACCTATCAGGAACAGGATCCATCATGCTGCTCTTTTTACTTGAAGGGTGTGTTAATTTCTGCTGTACTTCTTGGTAAGATTCAAATTTCATCTGAAGCTTTAAGGTCATTATTACTACTCAGTCCCCTTACCATTGAACTCCAACTGTTCATGAGCAGAAGTCATAAATCTTAAAGGAAAAGTTATTTTAAATATTTTTGAAACATCAGAAATTACCAACAGGCATTTCTGCTATCAATACTGCTAAAATCAGATTAAATTCAATGCCCAGTCAGAAGAAAATTCATTTTAAACGGTTGCTCAAATTAAAAGTAATCAAAAGAATTAAATCATAATCAACACTGTGGAGAAATTTGATAAGTTTTCTCTTTAGAGATGGATCTGATAAAAATGCACAGTTGCTCTGTTAGTTATTTGAAAACAAACGTCACCAACTCCATCCTAAAAGTGAAAGTTTTCATATTTTTTCTGAAGCATTTATCTACCTAAGATTTTTATTTTCTACTAATCAGGACTGTTTTCAGTCATTTCTAGATTGATTTTAAAATAGCTGAAAGCGATTAAGAAGAAATTCTGATTTTGATCAATTTTTTTTTTACCGGAAAATTTTAAAATCTAATTACTTTCATACCTCTCCTATTACTTACTTCCTTTGTAAAGAAATCATGGCTTCAAATGTGGTATTATCAGGAGAAATAGAAGGACACTTAAAAGAAACAATTTTCTAAATAGCTCCACAACAAAGAATAAAATACAAAACAACAGAAAATACAGAAATGCATCATTGTGTCTCTCTAATGCTTCCTTTTAGCTATAAGCAACCCAGCAGGTTTGGTAGCCTTTGGAAGCCTTTTAACTGAGCCCCATCTGCTTGTCAATTGTGAATGCTACATGCCTGGTATGGAAAGCTGCTCTTAGAAGATGGTTCTTGATGCATGTAGAACATGCACCCCATAGACTTAACTTCTGTGCAAGAGCATCAGATGGTGAAAAACCTGCCATAGCGACAAATATTTCCCAAAGTGCAATCAGTTAGCAGTACTAGGATAGTTTTTTCTGTTCCCTTCTTCACCTTGCAAGGGTTGTTCTGGTTTCAGTAGGATAGAATCATAGGCTAGCTGTGATATGCAGACCATTAGCAGTTTCAAGTCAGCCAGGAGCTTAAACTGGGAGGGGAGCTGTCTCACAGGTGTATCCCATACCATAAATGTCACACTCATTATAAAGGGGAAAGCTTAGTGAAGATTAGGACTCTTCCTGGAACTGCTTTCCTGTTTATTGTGACTGCCCTACATTTACTGGGTTGACTAGAACTTTAGATACTCTATATTGGTATTAGTTTGGCTAGAACATTAAAATTGTTTTCATTTCAACACACAGGTTTCCTTTCCTTTTCCTGATCTCTTCTCTGCTGAGGAGAGGTCATTGAGTGATAAGACAATTGCTGTAGATTAACCCCAGATATGGGCTATATGTAGACAGGATTTAACCTTACCTTGGCTAAAGTTTCAGGGAGATTATGTAGTATAGAGATTATGTAGCATAATGATTATTTAGCCAATGTTAGAGTATTTCTACAAGGAATCTAAAGGAAGGCAGCATTATGTACTCTCTTTGTTAATCCATGTGGTTAGCTACAGTTGGTTTCTGAATCTATGTTGTCATCTAAGGAAATATCCAGATAATCCACTCAAAACTGACTATTGATTGATATTTTTTCAGTTTGCTAAATACACTCCCATACAATAGATGTCTCCTTTTCTCTTGTTCTGTGGTGTTGTTCCCTGCAGCTAAGAGTGGAGTCAGAAACCTGCCTGGTCACTTTCATGAACTTCTGCCATGTTGTATTACACATAGCTGGATGATATGAAAGTTTAAAGGATACTCATGGCTCAGATACAGATCTCAGACAGCCAGGGCTCCCTAGAGAGATCTCCACCTCTTCAGGGAAAGAACTTATCTGACCTATCACTGGGTATAACAGTTGAAAGGAAGACCTAAGATGCAGTAGATGAGAGGACTTGGTGATGACCAGTCAGGCTGTGGGTCACATCATCAGTATCTGTAGGTAAAAGACAAAAGAAAGGCTTGGGGTGATCCAATAAAGGCTTCCAGTTGCCTCATCTCAGTGCACCTTTGTGCATTAGCATCGGTTTTGGGCACCGATAGCTTAGTTGGCCCTTCTGTTGAAAGTGGGATGCCGGGATTTGCCAGACACCCAATAGTCCTCCATGACACTAGCTAGACCATATGGTAAATGCATAATAATTCAGTAGAACATACTTAAGAAAACAAGTAAGGTATCTTAGGGACAGATGTAGAGAAAAAAGTGAAAAGAGAAAAAACATTTTTTTAATAGATGTTTATATTTTTTTCTAGTTTGAGATAGTATATATCAGTATCATTCAACTGAAAAGCTATCTGGCAGTTTCCACATCTGGCAGTTTCCACATCTGTCAGATGGGAACTGATTCTCTGACAAGGTCTGTCTGTAGAATTCCTTTTCCCTAAAAGGATACTGAGCTAGAGACAAGTGTCTTCTCCCATACTCTTTTTCCCTCAGTTTCCTTTCTGACTCAAATGTCCCCTTGAGGGTTTATTATAAATCCTATACTTGATACTTAATGAAGACCTCAGGTTTTAATGTTTCCCACAAAAGACTGTTATTTCTAAAAGTGCTCTGGAAATGCTCATGTCCCTTGGGAATAGTGATATGGAGTTACTACCTGGGTAAATGGTAAACAAACCATTTGCTAAGGTGAAAGCAACACCTAGTGAAAGACCTGTTACTTGAGTGCACTATAAGCACATCCCTTATCCATTATGAATTAAGTTCTGCTTTCAGACAGATAAGGAGAATTTTAGACTTCCATAGTATTTTATGCGCCTTTATAACATATACAGTGAAAAACAGCCATACAGAAGAGAACTAGACATGTGGCTGCTTTCTAAGTCACAGTAGAGACTAGACACGACATTAAATAAGTAAAATCTTGTGCAAAATTCAGTCAAGTGACATCTAAAATGGCAAGCTGAAGTGCATTAATGTATCCTGAACTTTTCTCCACATATGCAACAATCTGAAATTGCTAAGTTTGATTTGAAATGGTAGACTTAGGAGGCTTTTAAAAATAATAACAATTTCAGTTTAGTAGATCTTCAGAACATGCTATTTTTTTTTAATGGCCAGTAGTAGTAACTGTATTGCTTAAAAGTTGTTGACATCATGAGATCAATCAACAAAACCAGTCTTCAACCTTAGTGCTTTTTGATTCAGTTGCTTTTTCTCAGCAAAACCAATTATTGCTGTGTTACAAAAGCCAACTATCTAGTGTTAGTATGTACACCATTTTTTACTATTCACAAAACAATTGATTCAATCTAGAACTTAAATTTCCTTTCATTACTTTGGGTGTCACTTTTTAAGATGTGTGTAGCTATACTTTCTCGTCACTTCTGTGCAAATGGTTAGGGATGTCATTCTTGGGATTGGGATAAATTCATTCATGGATGAATCTTTGCATTGGGATGAATGCAAAGATCGCCTTGAAAGAAAGGAATGGGGAATATTAAATGGATGTTGATATTATATGCTTGTTGAAAAATCTGGAAAATTTAGAGTACAATGATGGTGTGATGTACTGTCAAATGGTCAGAAAGGTCTCTTTGTCAATGACTGAGATGAAATAAGAAATTACAATACGTTCTTATATTGGAATGGCTGGTTTTTTTCCTCCTGAGAAATAGGAAGTAAGTAGTTAGGAGATGGGCATGACAACATATTCTGCATGGACAGAAAACAAGGAACAGCATGAACCCAAGACAGCACCCGTGTTTCGCAGTCTGAAACAAATCACTTAAAACACAGTTTGCTGTGTTTCTGGAAAAAACAACACCCCTATTGGCTTAAACAATGCAACTTTCTGTAGTGCATCAGTTGCTGCTAATCAGGTGGGTGTTCCCGACTTCTACTATACTATTCAGCTCCATTCAACCTTACAAAAATCCCTATAGGGTTATTATTCCCAGGAATTATCAATGGACATAGCATAGTGCATAAGCAGAACTTCCTGAGCTGGAGTACATCAGCCATTTTTGTATGAAGAGCAACTGGTCACAGCAAAATGACACCTATTATCAGAGGTCACAGTGCCCACTCGTGCTAGTAGACCACGTAATGCACTGAAGTGGCATTACTTTGAAGTTGTCTGTCTATATGGCAGTGCTCCTACCAGCCTGGGAAACCCCAGTGTAAACAACTAGAAATGTCTGCTTAAAGAGACTTCTTCCATCTTACCTGACCTGCAGAGGATATTTCTTGCACTGTATACTCATATTTCAGTTAGGTTTCATGATCCGCATATTCAGGGCCTAAAACCTTTGAGCTGTCTTTTGGATGAAAATGAAAAGGGACCCATAATCCAAACCCAGGGGAAATGGGACAACAAGTTTTTTGCATAAAAATATTTTTTAAAAAAATTACACCAGTGTAAATATGTATTAAAATTACTAGTGTTCCCCTATGACAGAGGAGAGAACCCAACTGTGTCCAGATGCAACTTGTCAAAATTGTAAATAAATCAATCAGTGCATTGACCTAGAAGAAGTTGGTTTTTTTAAAAAAAATTTGGCTAAGTCAGCCCTTTGAGGTACTAGATGAGATAGGATTTTCATGCACTCGCTGCCATGTTTATATCTCTTCATATCATTTGTACACATCTCTACTGTTTGGTGCCAGAATAAACAAAATAAAAGTTAAAATAATGTTGCAAGAATGTCAATAGGTTTCTTTACAGCTCATCTGATAGATTGAGAGGTAGTTTCTTTACTTCTTCCCAGTTAGTTTGTAGTTAGAAGTAATTTGAGAAGACTAAGCCTCTATTTACAACATGTGGACAACAGAATTCCCACTACATTCCTACAGAATTGTATCATTCACTCATCAAAACCAATGCTAATAGTATGATAGTAAGCAGGTATTTACAATGTAGAAATTACAGAACAATCAGGTCTGTTGAACTTTTGAGGCCTGATTAATATATTATGTCAAATAAATCTGGGCAAATATTTGACTTTTCATGAACTGAATTGGGAAAGGAAGTAGAGTTTAAATTTACTCAAGCATGTTCAGTTTTTGTACTCCAGTAAAAAGGGATTTTTATTCTAAATCCAAGAAGGTATTTGCTTTTGAATGTTATTTGAGCATAAATTTCAAAACAAAATGTCATTACAAAATGCTGGATTGATGTGTAACCAAATATTTCAACTTTATCTCTAAAAATAAATGTAGTTCTAACCAAAGCATTTGGAGGAATTTGACAACTTACCTATGTGTATTTTGGGTGAAGAAAGTTGCATCATCTTGTCTTAATAGGCTGATGGAAGTTTGTTGTAATAGAACTTGTACCCTTCCCTCGTTTCATATTTTTTAAGCTTTGCAGTCCTTTAGTCCTGAGTTTCAGTAGGTGGCTTGTGATTTAGCGCCCTTCCCTACCGAAAGGCTTCCCAGTTTGCTCTTACCCACCTCTCTTTTTTTCGCCTGTCTTCACACAAACAATTATTACTTAAGCATTTCAAGGGAGAAATAAGTGACCACTAGGACTATGAATAGGACTACCTTTGCTAAACAAGCAACATGATCGCTGGAGAAAAATACAGTCTCAGCTGATGACATTGTAGTTGATACAAATACATCCCTGCAATAGTCTTCCAGCTTTTTTGATATCATATCTATAAATCAGTCTAAGAATCAATTTGAACTTGACTGCCTAGATAGACATGAAGATGGAGAGGGTTGCTTGTTCTTCAGCTATTAATACTGAAGGACACAATTTCTGTAATAGCGAGCTCTGTATTTTTATTTGATGTACAGCTTTTTAATATATTATACTTCCAAAAGGCTTCCTGGCAAGTGGTAAATGTGATTGTCCTGCACATGAGACTAATAAAAAGAGATTTTCCAGGCCTCTTAGTTTATTTCTATCACTCCCAAGAAAAATCTTTTCATAAGGCAGTAAGTACATCAGCAGCCAGTTCTTTTCTAAGAATGCTAATTGTATTCTCATTGTATGAATTAATTATAATTCCTTTTGACTATGGTGATATTGTTTAGAGACATTACTTCTCAGGTCAGATGAAAAGGTTTGACTTTGTGTGACACACCAGAGTGATTTGTTCTCCATTGTGACATTAATATTCCTTAGTGGGAACTTTGTGAAGGATTAAAACAGAATTAAACTGAGAAAGGGGCCTCTCTCCACTGACTTCTTCATTTAAAACATTATTTAGAGAAGCTCATTTATGGTGAACCAAACAATGAAACAGACATTTTCTTCTTCACAGAGTACCTTCTGAGTAGCATCACAGCATGTGTTCCCTAAGCGTACTTTGCTGTGACATGGTTACACTGGAGACAAACTGAGATTAGGGTGCAGGTGGGAGTTAGGAGTAGAGTTGCAGATGATTAGCCTGGTTCTGAAATTCCCTCTAATGTGAGAGAGTCTAAAATGCAGCCTTTCACATGCATGAGTATTTGGGAAGACTGTGCAATCTGCAGGTAAAAGCATGGGGTGCAAACCTCTACTCAGTTCTTCATTGCTGCCTTGGAGGAAAGATTTTTGGGAGCTGGTGATCTCCAGTTTTGCAGAAAGCAACAGAAAAGCATCAGGATCTCCTAGGTTACACCTGCCTTCCTCCTGAGCTTTGCAGGATGTGGCACACTTTGAAGCCAGAGAAGCATCTTAAATCTGTTTCCTATGGACTGGACTTGAGTTGAGGTTGTTCACAAATGTTCTGTTGCATTATGGTGGGTGACTTCAGAGTCTTGTAGGAAGGACCTAGGCCACCTGGTATGTGTGTTGTTTATCACATGGCATCATGAAAAAGCAGATGGGATAACGGTGGAAACTGGGCCAGATAAAGCACTAACACCTATACAGTGCAAGTTTTAACTTTTAAGATAAACATCTTTTAAGATTTTGGAGAATCCAGATCTACATACTCTGACCAGCAGGGACACCCAAGGGGATGCTCTGGCAGGACATTGGTATGACAGGTTAGTGAATTGGGCCTTGAAACTTTTTGCTTGCATGTCTTGCCCTGGGTGATCCTGCTCTGGCAGGGAGGTTGTACTCGATGATCTCCAGAGGTCCCTTCCAACCCCTACCATTCTATGATTCTATGAATCTTACTGCTGCTTACCTGACAACTTCCATGAGAAGGCAAGAAACGGTTTAATCCTGGCTATTATTTTATTCTCCCACTGACACTTCAGAAATTACTAAACAGCAACTAAACTGCCAAGACAACTGAATTAACCCAACACAGTTAATGAATTGCACTCTTTTAGGACACAGCACCACATTGGTCCTCATGGCACTGATTCTGGCCACCAAAGCCCCACTCCCACCAACTGCATCTTACCTCCTTCTCTACAGAATACTTTCTACTACTCAGTCAGTGATAAGCTGGCAAGAAGTGCAAGACTCATGATAGAGCTAGGGGGAAATGAAGCAAATAGTTTTTCTGCACATATCCCAAATTTAGGAATCCTGAGAAGGCCTCAGGGTGACAATAGACTCATCAAATTCAGAATAAAATGCAAACCTCATTTGATCTGATTCAACTTCCCTGTGAAAGAGTATTCAAAGCAAAATTATGTGGAAGATAAAAGAAAAAACTGGGACAAAAAATGCTAGTGGAAAATAATTGCTTTTCAAGTTGGAAGGTATTAAGTGTGGGAAATCTGGGTGTGTGCACCTCTGCCTGGAGACAGGTAGACAGAAACAAAGCCCTGAAGCTTTAAGCAAAGTGACTGTGGCTGGGGGATACTGTATATAAAATACAGCTGTTCATGATTGCAGTACTGAGAGGAATCATCATGTTTTGCTCATTTTTCAGCTGTGACATTGTTTAAATAAATAAATAAAAATAAAAAAATAGGAGGAAGAAAAAATCCACTGCTGTAGCATCCTTTCACTGTCAGATGTAGGAAGCGATGTGCCTTGGAGCATGGATAAATGGCTCCAGTGTCCTCTTTCAGGTACAACATCCCATCATATGGGAGCACAGGCCTTCCTCAGGGACACCCAGGGGATATTTGGTATGTATATTCCCCTCTTTTAGCAGGAGGTGGAGAGGGAGGAGAGTGGTCCATGACACAGCAGTTATTGTACTCTTTCTTCCTCTTCTCTGCTGAGCAGCAAATGGAGTGTTGATCAGAACTGAAGGAAGAAGGGGTAAGAGCACTCATTGTGCCATTGCAACCATCCTCACAGTTGCACATTGTAGAGCTGCCAGTCTCTTGAAAGGAAAGCAAACAAACATGTGCTTATTAAACTCTTGTTCTGTCCCTCTTTTTTTTTTCATTTCTTGACATGTTAAAAGAAGCCTATGTTCTTCTCAGCCTGAAATCCAGGGTCTTTTGTTTTGAAGATTTCCAGTTTCCATAGTTCAATTTTAGTTCCACCTTCTAATTTGTATTCCTGGTATAAGCTGCTAAGAAGCAAGTTAAACGATTTGAATTCACGCTGATTTAACATTACTAATTGCACTGCCAATTGCTTTCCAACTTGGTATTTTTTTTAAGAGGCATCAAAACCTGTGATGGGTTTAAGATCCTCAATACTTAAAAGAAGGTAAAAAAGGAAAGAGCAAATAAGCCAATAAACCCAAGTGGAACAAATTATCTGTTACAGTTAACTATGTTATCTGACACTGTGTCTGACACAAAGAGGAAAATCAGCCTTTTCATTCTCTGTAGGTGGCTACACATGTATCACAATAAAAGTATATAATACTGTCTCAGCCAGCTCAAAGAACGACATGGAGTGGCACTGCACTAAACACAGTTAAAGGCAAAACCCAGTGGAGAGGGGAAAGCCCTTGTTCCCATAGTAACCAACAAACCATTAAGAAGATACACACCTCCAAAAGCTGGGGAAAAAAAAAAAAGGTGCTTTTAGCTCAACACATTTTATTTAATTTCAGTAATTTTTTCCTAACTATTACAATACTGAGTGGGTAGCATTGACTGCTGCTAGAGCTCTATAGTATTCACCTTGAATTGCTGCCACAAAGAAGCCAAGAACATATTTTTTGAGTTAACCACTAATAAACAGCTTATCACTAGAAACAAATCTCTCTTCAGTGGGTGGGCTGACCACCCCACAACTTTATGATGATTTGAGAGCACAGAAGAGAAAGAACCTTAAAATAAGGGGGAGAGGGGAAAGGATAGCATGGCTCTACAACCAGATTTTGTACCAGTCTGACTACGTGTACGAGGTGCAAATGTTTAAGTCAAAATAATAAGAGTATCATGGATGTAAGGTGTATGCAGGTCTAGTACCACGACAGCTTTTTCCTCTTTCTATAATAAAATAAGCTATGCTCATATAAGCACTGATGTAATTGTATTTACTCTGTGCATTGGTATGTGTGTGGAGGATTTGTACTTCTGTAATTATATTAGTGTGTGTAGCAGTCTGTGTAAAGATAAGTTCCTAAAATTATTTTCAGTAGTCACATTTTCCCCTTGAAACCTCCTGCTTTTGTTTGCTGTTATATAACCACATTTTGCTTTGCTTTGAAATATTTTCTCTTCTCTGTTGCTGTTGGAAATACCCACGCAAACCAAGAGGGGAAATGGACTATAAAGGGAACAAATGAAACTGAGTATTGACTTACATTGGTTTTGGTCTGGTTCCAAATGTTGCCAAACACACAAGATAAATACATAGAGAGTGGAGAAAAAATGTCCTTCTCTCTCACTTGTTTATGGTGTTGCTAAATGTAGGTGCCAATTACAAATAGTGTAATTAAAAAAAATATTTATCATTGCTCCTCATAGTACTAAGAAATGCAGACTGCTCATGGCTATTACCTGGCCTCTCAAAAATATTTTATATAACCATCTTTGAGGACCTGGCAAGATTCAAAAGTACATGTAGGTAAAGAGAAGTCTTCATTATACTTATCTCAAAAATATCCTCTGTTTTTCTATTTTTATCGTATCTTTTTTCATTTTTACTGCTCACAGTCTTATAATTTTCACATAATCCAGGCCTAGAATTTTGCAATCATGCTTTATTGATAAACTGAAGCTTGGTTTACAGTATTTTCTAGGGGCTCAGCAGAAAATTGGGCTCTGTTATAAAAGAGCTGTGTCCATACACACATATACACATGTATGAAGGCTGCCTTTCCGCCAGCAAATTTATAGCCAGGTACTTAAAACCAAATCAAGCATTAGAAAACATATACAACAGCACTTTATAAATGAAGAACTGGGAGAAGGAAGTAACGGCACATCCAAAATCACACGGGAGACCTGTGGCAGAGCTTGAATACAAACTGAGGCCTTATCATGTGCTTAAATAGCAAGATTGTCCTCCCTTCACTTGGGACATACTCCCTCCTTGGCACCACAGCTACATGATAGCTTTCCAGTTTTCTTTTAGTGTGTTTTCTTTTAGTGTTTTTGTTTGTTTGTTTGTGGGGTTTTTTTAATTGCTTGTTTGGTTTTTTTGTTGTTGGTTTTTGTTTGTTTGTTTCACTTTGTTGGGTTTTTTTGTTTTGTTTTGTGGTGGGTTTTTTTGGTGGGTTTTGTTGTTGTTGTTGTTGGGTTGGGTTGTTTTGTTTTGGGTGTTTTGTTTAGTTTAGGTTTTTTATGGTATTTTTGGACTCTCACCTTTGAATTCTACTCCAGACTCTCTCATCTAAGCCCTTCTTGCCTCAGTCCTCAAGTAACACACATCTCCTTGGCTGTTCCTCTCCTTGACCCAAGTTATCCCTTGCAGGAAGTGACTAGGAACAGCAGCTTTTTAGCTTCTCCTTTTAAAAGTGGCATTGCCTGCTCACAGGAGCCCCAAACCACTGTTTGTAGCTTTAAGTCACCGCCTTCATCATTTACATTCTTAATACTAAAATGTCTTCTTATCCCCCGTGTCACCACATTGTTTCCTGCCTTTTCTGCATTGTTACCAACACCAGCTATGACTGCCTGTGTGCTTCCTTTAACCAGCGCTGTCTGTTGTGTATATGTAGGCAAAAGGCCTAAAGCACATATATCAGTTGTTGTTGCTGTGAAGACATTTCAGAAAGAAAGGTGCAAATCATGGCATCAGCATTGCTGCCAGACTTCATAATTGCTGGAGAGATGGGGCTACAATAAGTAAATTACTCATTTATAGCAGACAATTTGATAAAATCTGAATCACAAGGTCATTTCCTCCTTCATGATTCTCCTTAAGAACCATTTTTATTGAGGTACCTGGAGGAAATTAACGATTATACGATGGAAAGGGCAGAAGGGCCAGTGGGACAAGCATAGTCTGAAGGGAGAATTTTCATGTACACTGCCTATATTTTCTGTATAAATTGTGAGATCTCAAGGCAGGGTATGTCCAAAGCTCTGTTAGAGAGTGCTATTGGAATGGTATAATTACCAAAAAATAACAGTGGTAATATTTAGGATTACATTTAAAAAGATCCATATGAATGACATTTGCTAAATAAGCTACTGATGCCATCTTATGCCACAAGGGTCAGACTTGTAAAGCACTCAGGAGCCTAAGAATGCCTGAGAATATCTGGATGCATTGGTAAGTTTGGATACCAGACTATGTTTTTGTACTTGATGTGCATTCTAGAAATGTTTCCCTACTATGTTTAATGGATCTGGGAGCAAATTAATTTAGAAAAATAAATTCAAATAGACTTTTCTGAATCAATATTGCAGCATTTCACATTCTTGGTATCTTGAATCATCGTGCTGGAGCAATATTCAGCTGTTGCAAATTGCCATAGCTCCACTGAAGCCAATAACATTACAGTAATTTATTTCATCTGAGGATGTGATTTTTACAGAGTAGCCCTGATCTTCTCTAATTGTGTATTTTGTTTGTTTATTTCAATAAATGGGGAAACAAAGGGCAGACTCTTGTATTTTTGAACAGAACAAAGGGATTAGTTCTGCAGATAAACTGTGCGTACCACTAGCAACACTAGGAATGTCAACAACCAGTATTTTGTGAGGAACCATTATTTTGTGAGGAAAAGAGTTCAACCTCAGAACAGAAAGAGGGAAGCTGTGCATCTTCTCTCTCTAAGAGACAACACTGAGTTATGGAAACATGTTGGAGACATTTCAAAAATTTGTATAATGTAACCACATTCAAGTATGCTAAAAGTGTGTGTATATCCCAATGAGGTTTTCTTGTTATCTCTAGAACTTGGCTTTAATGGTGGTTAGAAACAGAATTTCAGGGAAGGGAAAAATATGCAGGGATTTTTCTTCCAGTACAAACTGTCAAATTTGGGAATGGTTCATTGAGGAATTTTCTGACCTGGGTTGAATGTTTCTAGGCCAGTGGTGCCAGTAGCCCCACACTCAGCGACTCTCACTGACAATTGGGAGTAAATTTATGCTGTAGATTCCACAGTATCCTGTGAGAATTAATCCCCAGCCTTGTGTGAAGATTTGATTTTCCACTGATTTCAAACTGCTGTTTGATAATTTCATTATCAGTCTACCTGCTGTTGTATTGTGAGGAACAGTGAATAAATAATTTCCTATTCTTCATATCTACCTCCATCTTTGCCATCTGTTATCTAGTCTATTATTAGCTATTATCTGTAACCTAGTCTATCCACTCTCTGTAACAAAACTGTTCCATAAGTTTGGTCTTCCTTTCTCTGGCTTTTTTCTTCTACGTCCTTTTGAGATGAGGTGAAGTGAATAATAAGTACATAATATGGAGTAGCATAATGTTGTTTCATTTATTCTTTTCTCCTTTCTTAATAATTCTTAATATCTTTTGTTTCTTAGGTAGTTCCTTATCATTGATGTGTCATATCTTAAAAGTATTCAAAGAATCTTGAAGGAGTCCAAATATTCTTCTTGGATGATATCAGGTAATTTACCATCTAACTGACTATGTATAATAGACTGTACATACATGCATACATCTACATACACATGTATATCTGCATTTCCTGTCAATATATAAGCAGAATGTTGCCCTTCTGCATCACACTGCTGTTATCAACATGAAACTAAATACAAAAACTTATGACCTTTTGAAATACTTTATGGTCAGCTTTAGATTAGCCTTTTCTGAATAATTTTGTATCAGCCAATGATATCAGTGCCCTTATTAATTTTCTTCCTGCAAGATTTATGAATATGTTGAGGAGCACTGGGCCTGGCTCCAATCCATTAGTAGCACCGTGAGTGACAGATTTATACTGTGAAGAATCAAATGATTCTCATTGTTTTTCTTTCTTTTTAATTTTTTTTAAAGCAGTTGTTAATTAATCATTGACATTTATGCCATGAATATTTAGTTTTTGTAAGGTCCTTTGTTTCAGGCTCCTGTTGCCATTTTTTTTGGCAATTCAAGCAGACGGTATGAGCTGTAATGTTTTTTGCTCCTTACCTTTTCTGAAAACTGTGTGATATGTGAGGCATGACCATACTTTGTAAAAGCCAGGATGGCTTTTCTATAATATTTCTTACACAGACTCTTAAACATTTTTTTTGTTTTGTTTTGTTTGGTTGGTTTGGTTTTGTGTGGGTTTTTGGGGTTTTTTTTGTTTGGTTTTGCTTGTTTGTTTCTGTTTTGTTTTTCTTTTTCTAAATTATTATAGTTTCTAAGAATTTTTATGGTCCAGAAACCAAGCTTACTGGCTACTAGTACTCACAATAACTTTTCAAGCCTTTAGTGAAATTTTTGCTACAAGGCACCAAAACTAATTTAGTCCTTAGTAGTTCAGTAATTTTATACATAATTTTTTTAGGACTGTCTGATGCATAGAATTTGAACTTTTTGGGGCTTTTTACATATGCCCAGATTTATTTTACCTAATTTTAATAGTATAAAAAGTGTGTGTGTCTCATCTAGCCCTAGTCAAGGGAAACTGATAGGCAATTCTAGTGGAAAATTCTCCTTATGTAGTATAGATATCAGTCTCTCCATATGATCTTATCTTTTTCTCTCTCTTTTAGATGCTTGGATGATAAGCACAGTCCAGTTTCCTAATCTTTAGATTGCAACAGCCAAATGAATCTAACCCTAGCAAGTCAGTTCATCAGGTCACTCTAAACCTCATTTATGGACGCCTTATTTTGAACAGTGTTTCCTTTGTTCTTGCAATGCCTCCATGCAGAAGGTAGAGAGCCAAGTTAGTGATAAGCTTCATGTACATAAAAGATCCTCACTTTACTGGGACCTCAAGTTTTTCCCCATATTTTTCTTTTAAATATCTTATTCCCCTTGTGATGCAGTTCTCTGGAAAAAAGCACCTTTTCAAAAATGATTGTTTATTTCTTACCTTCTTACTTGTCATTCCTTCTCTTCCTTTGTGTATAGACTGCTAATGTCCCCTGTTAATTGATAACACTGCCATGCACTGCTGCAGTTAGCCTGTATTGAAGTCACAGTATTTTTCTACCTTCCTCTGACTGCAGCAGTTACTTTCAGATTTATCTGTTGTGTTTCTTACTGTTGAGTGTTTGAATGATTTTCAGTGTGAAAAAAAGATATTCCAGATTCTGCCTCATTTCCTCCTCTGTCTCACACACACAAGCATGCATATAGCCATGACTCCTTAAAGGTGGATAAAATCACAGTTTTCCCTATGAGAACAAAGAAAGTGAGATGTCTTGTGATGGAAGAAATGGATTTCTTCAAGGACTACCTTGGAGGAGATGCAGTTTATTTCACACAAAAAGTGGGATTGTACTGATCTGACTTGTTGATGACACATCCTGGGTACAGACAGGGAATTCAGAATATTTTACAGATTATTAGAAACAGTACAAAGTACAAAATTGTATATGGACATATGACTAATAAGAACACTTGCTGTCATTAGATGCTTACTATTAAAGGCTCTTCTGCTGGAATGGCAAAAGAAAAGACAAGATAAAGACACATAACATTGTACACAGGCTGTCAACATGACAGAAAAGTCTAAGACCCTGGAAACCTTAGATGGATTAGGTGAGTTATTTCCTGCAGAGAGAGGGGTGCATCCATGCACCACTGGCAGGTGGAACACAATTTGGTCACCCAGGACCAAAACCGACTGCTTTAAAGTAGAAAGCATGATTGGCAAAGACTATTAAAATGGTTAGGAAAATGGAGAGCATAATACATGAAGGGTTACTAGAAGAGACTAACGATTAATTTACTGGAGCACGGGTGATGGGAAGCATGATTTCTGTTGATAGACACCTCTCTGGGGTGCGTGCTAAATAAATATAAAGCTATTGTGGCCAGAAGGTAATGCTGGCAGCAAAGCAAACGAGACAACTCTCATGTGGGAGAAAATGGAGCCTGAATCTCTGAAGGAAGTCCTCTAGCTGATAGGCAGGTAAACTTTTGTGGGCTTCCACTGGGAGCACCCTGGCAAGGAAATGAAACCTTTCTGGAAGGGTGCATAGTATTGTCACCTGCAGGTGAAATCTTTTGAGTTCCTCCTGCTTTTCCTACTGGATCACTGTGTGTCCTTAGACACAGCTTACTGTTCACTGGGCTCAGCAATAGAATGTAGGTAACTATGATGATGGCTCCTGTAAAGAAGCTTGAGACCTACCAACAAATGGGGTGAAGTAGCAGGAAGGGGTTGTTATTCACATTTCCAACTACTTCAAAGGAAAGCAGAATCTGCCTTTCCAGCCATCACATGAAATGAAGATGTGTGAGTGGGTGAGAACAAGGGCTGAGACAATAAGGGCTGCGTCACCTGCACAGCTGCAGGCAAAAACCCAAGCATTATTCAGTTTTTTTATAAAGAGAGTTAAAGAGATTCTTTATTTACTTTTTAATAGTTTGCCTCTCTATGTACTGATGATGATGCTTTGAAATTAATAAATTTCCTTACAGCAGGGACTGTATCTCTCTGCATTTTTTGCTGACATTTTCATTTGATTATTGCCTTTTCCATAATAAAAATCTACCCTGAAAGGAGCTACCTCTTGCTGATAAATGAATAGCTCCCTTTATGGTCTGTGCCACATTTATTTTAACTTGGTCAGACTGACTAAAATTATATGAGAACTGCTGAAATTCAAAACTCATTCAGAGCAGCTTGAAGTTAGACAGATTAGTGTGTTGTCAGCTGCATTTTAAAATCTTAAAAGATAAATGAAACTCCTAAAATACTGGCATATTCCCCACCAACTAGGGGATATTATTTATAAATAAGGGAAAAAATGCAACTGACTCCACAAGTATGTCCAAAAATGAATTTATTGTACCATTGGACACCCACAAATACATTCCTTCATCTGTGTTGTCAACAGTACCTTTTTGAGATAGGGATCCTTCAGGTATCTGTTTTCTTTAGACATATATTCATCCCCCACAGGCTTTCCGAAGCTGGGAAACACCAACAGACTGTCACTGAAATTGTTAGTTGGTGTTTCATCTGGGGCACAAGGCTGTCAAACTGGGGTCAATGTGGTTTGTTCAAAGTATCTTCAGCTCCAGTTTGACTGGCGTGGAAAATTCTTGACTATGTAACAGTACTTCTATAATACTGGTTGTGCTGGGAGATCTCTTCTTTCTTTCTTTTTTTTTTTTTTTGTGAAAAAATGTTTCACCCTCACTCTGTCAGAGTGTGTTTAAATAAACAAACAATACTAATGTCTTTTTGTAGCAATATTTCTTCTGGATAGACTCAGAGAAATACATGATAAATATAGTGTTTACTTAGTCTTTTCAGTGCAAAGGTGCATTATGCCACTTTTCTGATAGAAAGATAGAAATTTTTGCATGTGTCAGAAGAAACTCTGTATGTAAGGGCAGATGCCTCCAGATACAACAGGACATGATTCTCCATTACTTGCACCATTAAATTTCTCAGGTTGTTCAGATGCACACTTGACAACACTGACAAATCCTAATAAAAACAGAATGCCAAACAGAAAAAGGAAAAAAAGTTATACAAGGTGAAAGGGCTATGAGCTCAAAAGCTCATTGAGATAGTTATGGAGCATAGCCAGGTTTATATGTTAAAGTACTAAAAGGTTGATTCATGTTTGACAATGCTAAATGTGGTCTTTAGCTCTTTTTGCTAGAGGTAGCCCCTCATGGTAAGTACGAGCATCTGTCTCTATCAGGAGCCTCACTGAACCAAAGCAGCACAAAACTTCTGCCTTCAACATGACTTTCATGGTTTCCTTCTCAGTTTACTTCATCTTAGGGTACTTTCTCCCTGGTGTCTTCAGACAAATCAAGCATAAAGTGTGCCATGGACTCTGATAATGCTACCACCTCATCTGAACAGAGGCAAGCTTTGTTTTGGGGTAGTGTTTGTTTAGAAGAGTTCTACTTAACAACATTCATTAATACATTCATTAATACAGTAGTCTCATAATGTGGCAGTGGTACTTCACTACTACTTATTTGCTCAGGACAGCTATGAAAATAATACAATATTTGTATTTTGAGCTTAAAATTGAAGGCAATATGGTGCATCCATTGATATTCAAAAATCTAATTATGGGCTTCTTATAACAATGGCAAATGCCAGGTATTGTCTGTTCTTTTGCATACACTGAAAGTGGAGTTCATCTTATGCAGCTTCATGTAACTTAGACACTAATGCCTCCTGTCTAGCCAAAGGAGAGGGAAAGACACTTCTAGAGGACAAGCCCTTCCAGTTTACATTGTCCGTATCCACAGTGAACTAAATAAATAGCTTGTATTAGTGACTGAGCCTTTAGACAATCCCACCTTCACTGCCAGTTGTACTTCAGCTGAGCAATAGGTATCCCTGCTTTGGAAGCTTTTACCTTGATGAAGGTATTTGTTCTATGGTTCACCAACAAAATGTGTTTGAAATCAAACAAATTTTTGTTTCGCCAGGCCTTATCGCATGTGTTGTCTCTTTCCCATGCTACATGCCACTTACTCCTGCTTTCATGCAATGAAATAGAACTTTATAACACATTGAACAACACAGCAAGAGAATAAATTACCCTTGGAGGTTAGAATTCCCACAACTGGTGGATGATAGACACAGACTTATCATTAAGGATTGTTTCAGTATAGCTGAACTTGGAGTGCTGACAGTATTGGTGACTTACTGAGGTTCCTTCCAGCTCATTTTCCTGTATGTCTCTGGAATCACTAAAATACCAAAAGTATAATTAATCCAAGCTGGTTGAAAGATGAAAAAAAGGGCCATTGCGTGTAAACAGTGAGTGTTTCGTGAAAAAAACACAAAAACATGCATTTTTTATGTCCCAATCACATGCTGCTGATTCCCCAATCCTTCTGAAAAGATTATTTCAAGATGTTAGTAGTGTATTACTTGACAGTGTACTGCTTCCAAAACTCAGAAGTCCTGGTGAGCTGCAGACTGCAGTTAATATGTGAGGATTCAGAGAGGACTGGAATAGAATTTAGATGCATGTAACTCTTAAATTACACAGTGCTGTCAAGTATTGATGTTTATACTTGATAGCTTTAATATTACTATTTATGTCTCAATAAATTATACTTCCAGGAGTAAAAATGGAAAAGCCAGGCTGCATTAGTATCTATACTAAATATAAATCTAAAAACATAATTGATATGGATATTAGCAGTGTAATTTCAATAATATTAAACATTCCTATGGCTTGTGATAGGATCTTTTAGATGCAGTGTACAAGTGATAAAGTGAATCAGGCAGGAAATACTTTTTGCAGAAGACTTGTTTTGAATGAATGTTTGAAACCCAGGTATTGGATACCAGACACTAAAGTGACAAATGTAAGACCTTTGATAAACCAAAGCAAGTGAAAACACATTTTTTTTCATATCACACTAAAATGCACCTGAAATTTGAGGTTTGCAAATTATTCATAGAACTATTACAGGTTTTTCAGTGGAGCACATTTGTGCTATTTTCTCTGAAAAAAAGATAACTTCTTATTTGCCAGTCATGCTCCACAACAATTGGAGATGGGAAACATCTCCCCAGAGTAAAAGTATATTTCTTAAATATTTTAAAATTAGCTCATTATAGGAGAAGATATCTAGCAAGTCAATTGCAAGCTTGCTTATGCCTCAGATTATGTTTCCAAAATGGCAAGTCATGGCATGTCACCTAGAAGAGGGCTGTGTTTTTACAAACAATAAATCTGTCTTCAATTCCTCTTAATGATCCAACTTAGAAGACTGTTGTTCACATTGCATATTTGTGCTTAATAAGGGCTAGAGGAAACTTAGATGCTCATAAAATGAGCTTATCATTTGTGTTAGGGTGAGAATTGCTTTAAATTGTTTCAACCGTGAACTCCATAGATAGTATAGCTACCCATATGTGAAATTACATTCCATAAAACGGCAATTTCACTCAAATCCATTAATGAATTTTCTAACCTCCATGGGTTCCAGCACCATTTTAATTTGGATAGAGCATCTGTGGAGCAGGTGATGATTGTTATTTGAAAAACATCAATGTGTAGGGACAGACCATCCTGCTCCATGGAGATGCCTGAGGTAAATCTCTGGAAAAGTTGGCAGGGTTGACCCTTCTGACTCCTTGGTGAACCTTCACAGGGGCTGGGGTGGTGGAGAGTGAGGGACTGAGCAGCTGTGGTGCACTGCTTCACTGGATGCAGGAAAGATGGCCTGGGAGTGCATATAAATTATTTTCTTTTTGATATGCAGTTTACATTTCCTTTAAGAGTTAGCTTGCTTTACCCTAGTAATCTTTTAGTGTCAACACAATTAATTGCCCTTTCTCCAGGTTGTTTAAAGATGCTTCAAGGTTTGAATGGTCTTTGTGGCCTTTTGTGGAAAAGAAAAATAAAAGCTCTGAAATAAATGCTTGCAGAAATAAAGAGAAAAAAGCTTTTTTTTTTTTGCTCAGCACTTGACATGATTACAGGAGATAGTAAATAGAAGTTGCCTCCCGTATCACAGCATATTCAGCATGTAGTAAATATTCAAATATCTTCTGAAATGAATGGCACATCCTGCTGGCATAACATCAGGTAAACTTTCACTAGTCAAGACAGGTGTTCACTTTACATAAGGACTATATGGCTTAGCAAAAGATTTATGTATACATTCATAAAGCATATTGGGAGACTGAAGAAAGTGTTTTTGGTGGGGCTTGAAAAATAGCTAGAGTCTAGAAAAAATTTATAATGCACTTAATGAAATAGAAGTCCTGGACCTGTCCATAAGTGGAAAAGAATATTTTGGGCTTGATAAGGTAATTGCATGTTTTTACTTATCCATCACTTGTAGATGTTTTCCACGTGTGTTTACATCTCAGGAAAATTGTTCAGGGTGATTCAGCCCATTTACTAGTGGAGTTTTATACTGACATCACATAATACCAGAGTACTACAGACTTCACAAGCTAGCAGCTGACTTCTGAGTTGAGTTTAATATTGATTTCATGTGCATAGAGCCACTCTAGAGCCAGCCGAAATAAACAGGAAGCCACCCATTGTCTCAGAATTAGATTTAAACCCCTAACTGATTGCCTGAAGGCAGCTGATCTTTTTTTACCAAATACTCACCACTGAGGTTATCAGCATGACAAAGCTTTCTTGATGCAAAAGACAGACAGATGTCAAAAAGGGATTTTCTGATAAATGTTTCTTATTCTGGACTGTTTTTCCTTCTGCTATGAATGTCGGAGCTCAGGTTAGCTAATATTTCCATGAATGCTACAAACACTTTTTTCAGAATTCAGATGTTTAAGGAGAATCTGGAGCAAGGTTAAGATAGGTGGTTGTTTGCAACCTATAATGAAGTCATGGGGTGATACCAAATTGTGACTGTATGGGGTGGCAGTGGCCTCATGAGAGATTCATCTCCTTCAACTACTGATTCATTGAAGTATAACATTTCACCCAGACTGGTTTATTTTGAGTGAATGTGCGTCTAAGGTATCTGAGAAGAGATTCCTGGTGCAACTGCCTCTCTTGCAACTGAATGTGAAGAATGAAAACATTTAGCTCACACTTGACACCTAACTCACACTTGACATCTTGGGTAAATTTTGCCTCTCGTTAAATTTATATATTATTGGAAATGTTCACCATCTAGTGAATTCATGCTCTTCTATTTCATTACCAAAATACAATAACAAACAATGTATGAGGGGGGAAAAAACAAGTACCTCATAAAAATCCTGCTCGGGGCTTTACCTCCAGCTCCCCTTTTCATCTTGTTTTCAGGTATCTTAAAGGGGAGAAGTAAAACATAATAGACAAAACTACTCTGGATCTCAGATCACCATCTGCATCCTCAACTCACTGGTGTTTTTTATCTTTTTCCCTTTCTTGCCTTCTGTTACATTACTTGTTAGCTCTGAGGTCTTATTATCCCGTTCCTCTCCCAGTTAGACTCTGAGCAAGAACATAGTACATGGATCAGTGTCTGAATATTTCCTTACAAATCAGCAGCCTTTCTGGCTCCCATAAATGGAGAATTTCCCGGTGGTTTAGTGCTGTGACTTTTCACATTTGTCTTTCAGGCAGATCTCTGGCCTAATGGACCCAGTCAGGTTTGCAGCTGAGGACAAGCACACCAGGAGATGAGCAGTAAGGCTGTTGAGAGAAATCCTTCAAGACTTTATTCTTCAGGTGTTGGTAAAATACTCTAAAAACCCACCACAAACAAGTCTGAGGATGTTGCCACATCCCTAAACTAAGCTCTCTGGTGCATAAGTTGGAGGGCAGCAGTGTGACTTTTGAATACAGGGAAACAAAAGAACACAGAAATTGCTTTATAACAAGTAGAAACTCACAGGAATTAACCAAGAAGTGAAAAGGTCAAGAGAACAGATTTTTGTCACATGCATCTAGCTTGCTTCCTACTTCCTGTCACTCTTTTTTTCTTATTTTCTTCCACAAAGTCATAATTTCTGGCAGAATCCACAGTCTGGTCATGTTACAATGACTTTTTTTTTAAGGACATCTCCCTTTGGAGCGTTTTTGTGTGTGGTTTCTTTGTTCAATGAGCGGAATATGCCTGCCAGCGAGACAGAATCTCATTTAGTTACAAAATACACTGATTCTTTTAATGAAGTTGTGGATCTGTTTTGCAGAGAAAGCACAGATGAGGGTCTCCTCAGCTTCTCTCTGTAGGGTGATTATGGTTTGTTTTAAAAGTACAAAAATTCTCTGAGGCACCAACTCCTTCGTTTTTTTTTATCAGGTTTTGTTGAATTATGTGTAACAAAGGTTTCAGAAATTGGCGCTACATTCTATCCTGAGAGAAGGGCTTTAGTTTTTCAGAGGGCATTTTTTAGTCTTCATTTATCACATTACTACTCTGCAGCGGTTTACCTGAGCATACGTTTTAAATTAAGATGGGGTCACTATCTTCCATGTTTGATAATCATGTGTTGCTTGAAACATAAAAGATGATGATGTCAGACAGATAGGCTTGAGCTGTCTGGCAATGGAAACTGGACAAATCTTAAAACTTGTTAGGTCACATAGTAGAACGCTTGTTCTTTCTTTTTTTTAAATTATTTTTATTTTTTTTTTAATTTTTTTTTATGCCCTGTAGGTGTATTCTTTATATGCTTTATATATATATTT
>WTSP01008910.1:0-23207 GCA_025331215.1 Actenoides lindsayi
AAAGAAAAACATACAATAAAAAAAGGGGAAAAAAAAAAAAAGGAAAAAAAAAAGAAAAAAGAAAAAAGAGAAGAAAGACTTTCTATTTCTGTCTCCCTGCATCATTACTGGATCTTTTCTCACTGTTAGTATTAAGTATTTCTCCTGCACTGTTTAAATGCCTCCTTTATTTTATTAATACCTATGAGACTTCTCTTGCAGAGTAGAAGAAATGTAACTGGAAACTCTTACTCTGACTATTGTGACCTGTTTTCTCCTGGACCCTGATCCTCTGAGGGCCATAGCTAAAACCTTTAAAACTTTGGTAAGTAGGATTTGAAGCCATAGCTGGTTCACCAGGGAGATATAACATAAGCAAAGTCGTAGGAAGGGGAAAAGCCCAGCAGAGGAAATTTCCAGATACACAACCTGCTGCAAAATAGGAACTCGGGGGAATTTTTTTTCAGCCTCTCCATTGCTCTTTTTAAACTGGGTGTATTGTTCTCCCAGCCTCCGTGCCACGCTCTGCATTTATCTGGCATTCGTTTCACGCATTAAAAAAAAAAATCAATTTGATCATCTGCATTAAGAAACACAAAACCTTGCTCCTCTTTTCACATTTGTTTCTCTAGGACTGAAACTGTACCAAGCATGCCCTGCCATGGCACCAGGTTGGCACAGCATCCAGAGAAGATAGCTTTGGTTTTTTTCCCCCCATACTAGTTCATCTACCTGATGAGGTAGGATCTCTGGGTTACACTCCAGGCATCTTATGCCTGTGATAGAAGAAACCGTGTTATATCCAACTGCAATGTTTATTGAAATGCATTAGATCTTTGGACAGTAAGGGGAGGGGAACCTCAATCTGGGATTTATTTTTTTTTCTGAGACTTCATCAGCAACTTAATTTTCCTAAATATCTGGGGCTGGTGGAAGGAAAAGGAACAAGCAGAGCTCGTGACACAGAGGAGATTTGCAAGAGTTCTGAAAAAAATGTTCAGGTATGTAAAGCTCAGAGAAGAATGATGCAGAACTGCTCCCTTCGTTCTTCCCACTACGTACACAGGCTTGAACTGGATGGAGACTTTCTCCCAGTGGTTTTTTGGTTTGTTTTGGTTGGTTTTTTGGTATTTAGTTTTGGGGTTTTGGGGCGAGTTTGTTTTGTGGTTTGGTTTTGTTTTGTTTAGTTTTGTCTTGTTTTCATAAAAAGCCCCAAAGCCCAGAAGCTTTGAAATAATCTACAGGAGAGAGTCAGCTTTGACAGATGTTTCATTTTTTTAAACTTCCGCAAGGGGGAACCCTAAATTCTTGCTTTTTTTTTTTTTTTTTTTTTTTGCATTTCCAAACGAGTTTTGGCTTCACATGTCAGCTTACTCCCATTGTGGATGCTTAATTTTGACCAAAGGAAGATAAAACCCAAACTTGGCATAAAATGAGGGGCTCATATATATATTTAAAGCAAATTTTTTTTCTTTTGTTTTTAAATTTTAGGTGTTTTCATCCTGATTCAGCATGGGAGAAATAATCTCCACATAAGAAATATTCGCATGCCCTGGTCCAGGACCAGGTCAGCTGCTGCACCACAGAGGCAGATGAGGATGACACCGAGCAGATGCCCCTAAGGACTGATGGAGATCCAGAGATCTCCTCTCCCACTTTGCTTTCTAAGCTGTGCTGGCCTCATCCTGGTGTCCATGGTTTTAATGGTGTGCCAGATGCTCTGTCTGGGAAGTTCCCAGTAGCTGCTCCAAGGCTGCTATGAGGATGCCAGCAGTACTGTGAGGGATGAAGCAGGTCAGGCACCAGGATCACTCAAGATACGTGAAGACGATGGATGTTAAGATGAATTTTTGCACCAAGGCACAGGGAAGAGTTTCCTTCCACGGCTCGGTGGAGGAGGTCTCGTCTCCCTCCAGAGGATCTAGAGCTGGATCAAATGAGCTTATCTCCTGCACTCCCTGTCCCCACCTTGCAGAAGCAGGGCATAAATCCACATATTTTGACCTTCTTGTACTGGATGCTGTGGTATCCACATTGACCTGTGGTCTCCCTGATTTGAGCTGACATCACCCTTTCCAGCCCCTCGGTACGCGGGCAGAGAAGAGATGCTTTATTTACCTGGGGTGGTACAAGAGTGACTACAACCCTCTGTTCTCTGCCTGAAATATCCACTGATGTGAGTTGCAGTTTCATGGGCATCTTTTATCACTTAAAGAAGAGCTGAAGTCCAGACCTGGTCTCACTGCCAATCACTAATCACCACCTTTGTTCACTTTACCAGCTCAGTCTAGACTGCAACAAGAGAACAACATCAGGATGGGCCTTAATTAAATTTGCAATTCCTTTGCTCTGGCAAAGTAACTCTATAGCCTACAAATGTGCTGAGGTTAACAGAAGGCAGAAAAAATAAAGGTGAAAACAGCTTTTTGAAGAAAAAGGAAGAGAAAAATTAAAGCTTTGCTCTGGTGTCCCTGGTTTAGATAACAGTCTTCAAAAAATGAGAGCCAGGACTTTCATAGGATCTTTCTGGAGACAGTGAATGTACTTTGGTGGTTTTAATTTAATCAGACTCTTCTGAAAGCAGCAGCCAAAAATCTACTTCCTACGAATACATTTGGTTTTGGCAAAACGGAGAATTCTGCCAGTCACGGGGGCTGATTTGACAAAGTCAGGAAAACTGAAGCAAGACAGAAAACCTCAAAACTGAAGTATTTGGCACAACAGAACTATTTAAGGAAGATGCTCCGTTTTCCTCGGAAGCTGATGTAGCCGATGAGCTGCCCCCTCCAGAAGTCTCCCCTTGCTGCAACTTTATGGGAGACAAAAACACCATTTCCCAACAAATTTGGCTATTCTTACATCTCTGTTTGCAGGAGTTGGATACTTTTTTTTTTTTTCCAAGAGGCGTTAGCAGAACTGAAAACATTTTTCCTCTCCGTGTTTAAAGTGGTGGTTTGACCCCTGGTGTGAAGCAAGGTGAGAGCAAGAGGGAACGTAGGCTGTGAGTCTACACTTCATGGTGAAATCAAGCGTGGACCAATTGATCATGTGGAGTGAATTAACACAGCTCTGCCCAGTGTTTCAGTGGCAGATCCAGCTGTCACCCTTGGGATTCGAACCTAGCACCTGCCACAGAGTCAGTCTGGATTTTTCAGTCCTAGTCAACATTAGCGATTAGATCTGGATGCCATCCCTCCCCAGCGCTCGGGATAACAGGAATGGGTTCAAAGGATTTGTTTGGTTTGGCAAAAAAAAAAAAAAAAAATCCAAACCCCAACCCGTGCTTTGAGTTGGCAGCAACATTGCTTCTCAGCAAGGAAAACCACCCTCGGCTGAACGATGGGTTGATTCAACACAACGAGGCTGAAACCGGTCACTGAAAAAATTTTGAGGCTGGTGAATTTTGGTTACTTGCAAACCCTGCTTTTTTTGGCAAGTTTTGCATTCTCCTTCAGCTCCAGCAAATACGAAGAGAATATAAAGCCCCTGCTTATCACCTGCTTTGCCACCAGCACTGCAGCATTTTTCACCTCTTACATTTCCACTTGCTAACCAGTTCCTGAAGCTGCAGGGCTCGAGGGTAGAATTTGGTGATCTTTTTACCTAGACACAGCTTGCCTCCATCGAGCTTTTGTCAAAGAACCATGGAATTCACGGTGTATGAACACACCGGGAGTTCATACGAAGTTTTTATTATTGTCTATTGTCAAAGTTAGACCAGAACGCCCTCCAAAAAGAAACCCCCGTAACTTGTAAATAGAGGAGTTTACACGACAGAAGAGGAAACAACCTGGATCAAAAATAATCCCGTGAATTTGGCTTTCATTATTCTCCCCAGCCAGCAGCGTTTGGCCAACATTTTGCCCTCCGTCTTTGACCAAGTGCTGTTAAAAAGTAAACGAGAAATGCTTGCCTTATAGGAAGTGCTTAAACAGGAAAATCACCTTCGGGTCATTTCCCAACTGTTGTAAGATTCTCATTCACAGAGAAGGGGGGAGGTGGGCGGTGAAGTGCACAATCATTTCTCTTCATCATGAGCACCTTTAGGATGCGGACCCAAGAAGAGCAACTAGCTACGAGCTGAGGGGGTGCAGGGGGTGGTTGGTTTGTAACTTTGATACTAGCTACTAAACTTGAGGAGGAGAGGGGGCATAAAAGCAAAAGAGGTCACAGTTCTGTAACACTGACAGTAACAGGCAGGCGATGGGTGCTGTCAACATTGTAAACTATATACAAGACGAAGCAGGACTCTTTTCCCAAAGAACAACAACAACAACAACAAGGAGGAAAAAAAAAAAGGTGTATATAACACGGTTGGCACGTTATCGAGGGGGTGAGGAAAGGGGCTTCTCCTGAACGTTACAGGTTTCACTCATGGCAGTCCAGAGGACAGTTCATCTGTCTAAACATACATCCTCTCCCCCTTCCTCTTTAAATAGTTAGCGAAGACCGGGCCAGTAGCAACGTCTGATGCAATCACGGTGCTAATAAGATGTTAATAAATGCAAAATTTTCCCTGAAAGGGAGCACCTTACTCCAGGAAGAGATGAGGGTGGGTTCAAGGAGTAACATGTCTAGTGCCAATCTCCGGTGCTTCATCTCATGGGCAATGGTAGCTCGTCTGGCAGTCAGTTGGGTAGGGTGTCAAGCCCAAGGGACGCTGCGTGCTGCTTTGCCCGGAGCCTTAGGTTCTCGATACTTGTCGTTTTACTGTTCAGGCTTGGAAGGGAGCTGGAGGCCTGCAGGATGGGTGAGGACCAGACCTGCTGAGCGTGGGAGAGCGACTGGTAATACGACTGACAGTGCAGAGAGCTCAGCGGCGCCATGTTGACGTTCATGCCCAAGTAGGGCATGGCAGACGGTGTCCCCATTTCGAAGGAGGAGTAATGGACCAAGTTGTTGGTGGCCGCCATGTGCTGGCGGAATTGCTCCTGCAGACGGAAGAGGCTCAGGGGTGAGGAGGAGTAGGAGTGAGTCTGGGCCAGGCCGCTGCTGGATGAAGGCGTCACAGTCGTGCTGATGGGAGACTCTGCAGCAGGAGACAGAGGGGATGGAGTTATTTCTACAGGCTGGATTGCAGGTGCTGATCCATGCCCCAGTAAGGTTGGCATCCTGGGGTGGATTAGAAGGGGTGGGGTCAGTAGGTCAAGAGAGGTTCTCCTCCCCATCTACTCTGCCCTGGCGAGGCTGCATCTGGAATATCGTGTCCAGTTCTGGGTCCCCCAGTTCAGGAAGGACAGGGAACTGCCTGAAAGAGTCCAGCACAGAGCCACAGAGATGATGGAGTGGAGCATCTCCCTGCTGAGGAAAGGCTGAAGGGTCTGGGTCTCTTGAGCTTGGAGAAGAGGAGACTGAGGGGTGACCTCATTCATGTTTATAAACATGTCAGGGGTGAGTGTCAGGAGGATGGAGCCAGGCTCTGCTCAGGGATACCCAATGACAGGACACGGGGCAATGGGTGAAAGCTGGAACATGGGAGGGTCCATGGAAACAGAAGGAGGAACTTTTTCACAGTGAGGGTGCCAGAGCCTGGCCCAGGCTGCCCAGAGAGGTTGTGGAGTCTCCTTCTCTGGAGACTTTGCAACCCCCCTGGATCTGTTCCTGTGTGGGCTGCCCTGGGTGACCCTGCTCTGGCAGGGGGGTTGGACTCGGTGATCTCTAGTGGTGCCTTCCAACCCCTCCCATTCTGTGATTCTATGAAAAGAGCCTCCCAGACCTGCACTTCAGGGGCTGCATTTTCATTGTCCTGCAGCTGGAGCTGGAGCCATCAGAAGTGCTTGGCGTTCCCCCTTAGAAAGGAGGAGGCTGTTGCAAGCCACTTTGTCTCTCTTTTCTAGAAGAGGTGGTATGTTGATTTCTGGGCAAGGTGCAAAAGGCAGTCAAGTCAAACACGGTTACAACAAAAGCTGACGGAGTATTCAGAACGCGCGGCCAGTTTGTTGCTGTGATGTTGGGGTTGTGTTGCTCCAAGTGGGAGTCCTAAGGAGTCTTGCATTTTTGTCTACCCTTCTGGTTTTTGCTCTCCTCTTCCCTTTTTAAAAGATGAAATAAAAACATTTGAAAACAGTTAGGCCCAGAAGAGGAACTGTTTTGGGATAGTGGCTGTGCTAACCACATGTATACTTAGAGCAAACGAGTAGAAGCTCAACAAATTCAGTTGGGCTTGCATGCAGAAATTGCCTTATGGATTATAGAGGTGCAGGTGGTTTTGTCTTGATTCTTGTGGAGCCGTACATGAAATAAGAGGTATCTCTCTCTGCTGAAACCCAAAAGAAACATTTCTGCTTTACTTCCAATTAAGTTGTATAAGGGAGTCAAGCCCACTGCATTGCATTCTGGCACTGACAGTTGAAAAGTTGGATAGTGTTCAGGGAAGATCAGCTGGACTCTAATGGAGACACTGGGGGGGTGGGAGGTGGAGGGTGGACAGCACATGGAAAAAATGCAGGGGTTGGAAAAATCTGAAGCAGCTGCATGCTTATGTTTTGGCCAAGGGAATTCAAAAGAAAGGATTGTTGTGGATGGATTGTGTGCAGAAGGATGGAGAGGAACAATTTGAGCTGGCACATAGGAACATTTGGAGGTATATCATACTGAAACTGAGGGTGGTTTTGGCTGAATATCGGTGACTTCTTGACAGTAATTTGCAGGACAGTCTTTCTCAAGTTAAGTCAGAAGCTCCATTACTTGTAATGATGAAAGTAACTTCAGAAAACACTCGTGCTACATCCTACTCACTACCAAGCTGCCTTGACAAAAAACCAAATACTATCTTTCTTTCATATCTCTGTTCCTAGAACAGTACACATTATTTTTCCTATTATTGAAATGATTAGTAGTCTGATCTTTATTGTTCAATACTAATGAAACAGTGGTGACATAAATAGGTGGGGTAGTCTGGTATGATGTTTAAGCGGTGCCATGCATTTCAGTTTCAGAAAGGACAAGAGAATACCTTTTTAGAAAAGAAGTAGTATTGCTCCCATGTACCAGAAAGCCCCTGGAAGGAGGGAAACAGGACAAAGACCAAAGCTGTTTATACTTTCAGTTACATGCAGACTGGGTAAAGCCAGAAGATTGTTGGCTTCCTCTCTCCAAAATGCTAAGCATGGGTTGTGAAATGGCTGCTCTTTAAGCCAACCAGAATCAGTACCTAGAGTCTCACGTTTCTGTTGGCTAGTGACAAGCACAGCTTTGAGCCAAGTTCTCCCTTTCTTAAGGTACTTGGGAAAAGTAAAGTGAGACCTTGGCAGGCTAGAAGAGATAGCCAAGACGTGGAAGGGTTTGATGGCTCCAGAATCAATGAACTGGCAAAGAAAAGTTCATATAAAGTATATTTAGTTGGTGCGGAGCTATTTGGGAGCTCTCACCGACTGCATTTCTGAAATCCCTTAGCTGCCTGGTGGCCCACTCTTGACCTTCCCGAGCCTCTTCTAGAATCCCACCAGCTGATGATTGAAAATACCTTCTTTTAAAGCTCGATTCCTTTCTGTAAAAGAAACCCTGTTGTACTCAGCATGCAGAACAATGCCATAAACACTGGAGAACTTATCCTCACCTGGGCTTCATTTGTTTATTTTGTTGCCTGAGGGGAAGTGTCCTGAATCCGTTTGCCTGACAACCTTCCACAGCATTTGCTTCTTATTTTGCTGGCTGTTCTCCTTGTCCCCGAATAAAAGCACTGGAAAATGAATGACTGAAGCAGTATCTCATTGCTTTGCCGTGAGATAAGAAAAGCAACTTTTTTTCACGGTGGGGCTTCTGCCAACTGGCTGTCCCAGCCCCTTTCTGTCTTCAGCAGAGCTGCATGCTCGGAGTGGGGAGAGAGGAGGAGATGGGAGCAAGTTTCCCCTTTAGATGGATTCCAGTGAGTGGAGCAGATAAAGGGCCACAGCTGCTTCGCATTTAATTGGAACCAGCCAAATTGCAAGATCAGTCCCGGAAGCACCTGTGTCCAGGATGACTCTATTGTTACTGGCTTCTCAGAATCGGCGCTGACCTTGTGCCGCGCGCAGGCCTCTGGGCCAGGGCAACATGCGGCACCGCTCGCTTCCATCAGCCCGCTCTTGCCGTGCTGTGCTCAGTGCTGCCTTCTTGCAGAACGGGAGATGTTCAGGACACGCTTTTATTTCTGCTCATCGGAGAGTTTATTGTAAACCCTCCGAGCTCTGCTGTAGGAATTAATTACCCTTCCTCCTTAGGTCTGAACTTCCTGGCCTAGTCAAAGTAGCGTGTCTTTGCTCTTCTAGCTTATTCCTTTCCTTCTTTCTGAAGCAAAGAGCTCCGTCACCTTTTGCTATATAGCATCCTATAGATGTGGCCATCTTCTATTTTCAACTTCTACCATTTTCTACTCAGCGTTGTCTCATGGTGGAAGTCTTTGCTCCGTTACGAATGCTTTCTTCTTCCCGACCCACACAGCAATGCAGCCATCTCGCCCCATCAGGTTCCATAACTTTCACGAGGTAATGAGAAAATGTTTGATGTTCCCCAGAGCTCCAAATCGGTAGAAGTGCCGGTTCAGTAGATTACACCCCAGAAACTTAAGGATGCCCTCAGAGCCCTCAGGAGTCTCCCAGTAGTTGCCAAGTTTCTTGGGATGCCCAAGCAACTTCAACTCTCAGGTGCCAGCCTGGCAGGTTTACTCCACTCTGCTTAGCTGTTAATGTTCAGGATGTGTTTGGGAGAATGTCAGAGTTTCAGTGAATTAAGTATCATTTTATTTAGAAAAGAGACAAATAAAAAAAATAATTATGAGACCTGTGATACTTTCACTGGAAACAACTGAGTTAATTGAGGGGAAAAAAGAAGAGCAGGGGAGATGTTAGCCCATTCTGGATCCCATCTCTTCTGAGATAGACAAAAATGCTCACTTCTCTTTTTTTTTTTCTTTTTTTTTTTTTCTTCTGTGAGTGAAATAATCTCCCAGATGAGATGCTATAGTTCTTCTTAACCCTATTGTAAACCTTTGGATCTTTCTCTTAATCTGAGCCTGAAGATCCTACTCCCTTCACCAGCTTCCTTCCCTCAGGAGAAAAGCAAACCTGTTATTTAGGGGGGGCTTCTCTAACAGCATTATTTGCAGTAGGAAAGGGATTAAATGGGGTTCATCTGCATGCGTTGGCAAATTTGCTGCCTCATCTAACATTGGACTACCTAATGCTTAAAATATTTAGTGATGAAAATGTGCATGTTCCATTTTCAAGGGCTTCCCACATGCCTTTAAAATATCCTCCTTTGCAATTTTACTGTCTTTGTGTCTATAATGACCTTACAGCCCCAAAGTCTGAGCCAAAGTAATTCTTTGGGGGAAAGAAATTGAAGAAAATCTCCAAGATGTGGTAGAGGAGCAAAGTCAACTTACAAGTTCTCAGCCATAGCAAGTTAATTGTCCTGTCACTTTCTGAGCAACACGTTTCTTCAGGCCAGTGCATCTGCATGTTCTTTAGGCCACCTTTAAACTTTCACATTCTGAAAGAGTGGAATTTAGCAACTTGCTAGGAAAAAAAAAAAAGATCCAGGAAAGAGTAAGATAATTCATGGTGTTGGTGAAAGAATACGGAACAAAACTTCTCAGGAATTTTGTGCTTGACTAGTTCTCCCAGCGGGACATTCACTTTGCTCTATAATCAGATTTTATCCTTGGCAAAATTTCTGGTTTCTTTTGAGAAAAAAGAGAAAAAAAAAAAGTTTCATATTCTGTATCATTCTGTTCCTTGGGAACTTGTACACAAGGCCACTGGGGAACCTGGGCTTGCTTCTTTTTGCTCAAGGGCAGCTCACTCGCTGCGCTGTCCTGAAGCCAGTGCTAACTAAGGTTTTGAGGGTTTTTGCTGCTCTGCAACCCATCAGTTGTAGGAGATCTGTATCTCATACTCTATAAACTATCTAATAGACAATTTACAGAGCCTTGGAGACTTCAGAAGTTCAGAGCTCATTCTTAGGTATTTCCTAGCCAGATTTTGCAGTTCTTGTTTCCACAGGAGGAGCTGATTTTTCATCCTCTCTGCTTCCAGCCAACTTTAATGCAGATATTTTCACCTAAGGTCATTAGTACAAGATGAAAATTCTGAACTTTAGTAACTAGAGATAAAGCTAATCCAAACTGCACTGAAGTCAACAACAAGGCTTCCACGGTGCCAGTAGCTTTTAATAGTCATTGTTAATATGAGATTGTTGTTGATTCTCTCCTGTCTTTCATTGTGAGGAGCTGTGAGGGAATTGGTAGAAAACAAAGAGTATGTTCACACAGTTGTGCAGTTGCTTATGACAGTCGGTGTAGAAAGACTGGCTTTTCCAGAGAGCTGCTCTTGGCTGTCTGAGGCAGCTGGCCCAACATCTTTGCAGTAGGTGTCTGCCTAGTTTTAGATGCCTAATCATTTTGTGATATGAGTTCCTCTGCTATTGGAAGGGCTTGGGCCCCACGTTCAAGTCAGACAGTGTCACGAGACTCGTTTTAAGCCTTTGGAAAAAAATTGCAACCTCCCCTCTCCAGCCTTATATTGAAAGGGTGGGATTGTGTGAGTTCTGTGTTTGTGTATTCAGCCTGCACTTGTCCTGCGGATTGATGGCCTCTGTCCCAAGCGATACCAATCTGGGCTGAAGTGCAGCTGCACTTTGTAAAAGCTCAAGGGGCACAAAGGTATCAAGTGGTATTGTGTGGTTTGAAAGATGTCGTTTATCTAAGGAAGTTTGGGGTCTGTTTGCTGTCACTCTGTCTTTGCAGCGCCGACTTCCCTTACCTTCGCTATCACGTTGTCAGGCAAAGAGACCTCACACGTTAGGACAGATAGCTTTTCCACTTCCAGAGCTGACTTCTTTTCCTTCAGCAAGAGGCCTGTGGGTTGTGTTGCAATCAACAGAGCTGTTTGATTCAGCATGGGTGTAATTGCTAGTAATTTTGCTTGCAGGGAGCTCTTTAACATGCACAAGTTCCTGAGAAAGGAACAGGAAGAAAGGGAGTCAATGACTTTTTTTCATTGACACTTTCTCTTAAAATTCCTCAAGAGTAGTGCCTTAAAAGAAGACAGTTGGGGATACAGTTTTCTACATAGGAATACACCAACCGATTCATTTTCCATCTCTCATGAGTGATCAGGTGTTCATAGGGACATTCTTCACAGTTTAAATGGCATTAGAAGCCCTCCAAAACAGCACTCTGTGACTGGTGACATGGTCAGATGACTCCTCGTGTGTCGATCTTCTTGTGGCAAGCTGTGAATTTTACTGAAACCTTTCTGAATTGCCCCCACAAGTAGAAAGTCAGTCTAACGTACACGTGTGATGTGATCTTTCTCCACGGCAAGAGTAGTCAGACACTGGAATAGGCTGCCCAGGGAGCGGGGTTGAGTCACCAGCCCTGGAGGTGTTTAAGGGTCATTTAGATGTGGTGTTGAGGGACATGGTTTAGGGGTGAGCTTTGTAGAGTAGGGTTAATGGTTGGACTTGATGATCCCAAGGGCCTTTTCCAACCTGAATGATTCTATGATTCCTGTCCACTTCAGTGCAAAATAGTCTCACTTGTAACGACTCATAATGTCTCAGCCAAGGCAGGTGGTTTCACACTGGCTGCAGCACGGCTTTTGGTCTGAAATGACTGTGTGGGTGTCCCTTTAGGGAAAACACAGAGAAGGGGCAGACTGAGGAGCATGTATATGAGCTGCTCCTCCTAGTTAAGTGCTAGTAGTAGGAACAGGAATGCCAAAGCAAGTAGGTTCTTACAGCAGGACAAGTAAATTAAGAATGGTGAATATATGAAGCACTTGTCACAGTAAATAACTTAGAAGCCAAAAGACATTTTCATGTCATAATCATTGAATCGTTTCTTATGAGAAGTCAAAGTAAATTCATATGTCATCTGTAAAGTATGCAAAGACTTTAATTCATCCAGTGAGTCACGTGTTGGGAATACTGTACCAGCTCCAGATCAGATATACTGCAGAGAAGCCTTAAGGTTTTAAAATCCCCCCCCAAGCTAAACTGCTCTCCAGAACCTTTGGAGGTTCACCCTCCTCAGGAGCTCGTGTTCCATGCAAGTGAAGATCATGCCAATGTGTTTCCCATTTCCCAGGGATTAAACTGCTGTGTTTGATGACTCAGGACTTCCCAAGAAAGCAACTCAAGTCACTCAGTCTGAAGCAGCCTCTGATGTCTCAGAGGACATGCCTTCTCTTGTGCAGTGATTCATGATTTCAGAGCCCAAGATTAGCTCTCTTATTTTCTTTTTTTTATTTTATTTTTCTTCCCACAAAGTTAATTAATAAAACAAATTTCTATTAGTGAGTGTTGAAAGACTTTGGCTTTCCACCTACCCTCCCAAATGCTCTGCATTCCAGGGAGAATGAGAAATGGACCTGTGAATAGAAACAGGAGGGAGGAAAACTGGATCAGATGCTGTAGATGGATATAGACACATTGGCTGTCAACTGATACATCCTGAATGAAGGTGATTTCCTGCAGTCCTGATTGCTAAAAATACACTGCTACAGTAGTCTAATTTCAACATTAATACATGCAAATTTAGAGAGGGAGATTGGGGTACAGGTTGTGTCTGACAGAAACCAAATTAAATTGTGTGAGCATCCCCCTTGCCCTCTTGTGCAGGCAGGTGACTGTATGGATGGCAGTTGTTCTTCTTGTGAAAACTGGATCCTTTTCCACTGTCACAGACTTCCCGAGACTCCAGTTGGTCACGGGAAGCACCTGGAGAATTCATCCCACTGTGGACCTGGCTCTGCCCATCTCTCTGCCTCATCTGTAGCACCATCATGGAAGAGAATTTTTTATCAACACCAAGAATCAGCCTGAATTTGCATCCAGCACGGTCATAACTCCTGTTGACTTCAGCAAGAAAACAGCTGGTCCCACAGAGGACCAGAGTTGACAGAAGGACTAGTTGTGGAATATTTCCCCCATTCCACTGCTGTATGGACTGTCAGACCAGCTCACAGCCCTGCAGTGCTACTCTCTGCTAGTGGCAGCTTACAGAGAAAGAGGCCTAATCTGGTGCTCTGACTTGTGGGTAAGAGGACACTGAAGCCTTCCTCCACTGACTCCCAGGACGTGTGTCAAGTCAGGCTACTAAGATTTTCCTGCCAACCTGCAGCAACTCAGCAGCGAAATCGCAGACAAGCTCCAGGTGGTATCCAGTGCCCTGCCTGGCTACTGGATTTGAATCTCCTGTCATCTGACCCCAGCTTCACGTTCCCAGATGAGTCTTGCAGAAATAAAGGCAGTCACAGAAATAGCTCTGTGGAGACAGCACACCCCTGTTTATGTCTGAACGGCCGATGCGCATCTGGAGTCCCCGGCGATCAAAGTGTGTGTTCAGAGAGATGAGCCCCGTGTCGTGTCTGTAGGGAGCGCGGCACTTGGAAACAAGGACGAAGCAGGAATAAATCAGGATGAAGGATGTGGGGCATTAGCTGCTTTACATGAAATCCCTGCTGGAAAGACATGGCCAGTGCTCCAAAGTTTTCCTTGGAGACTGCTCGGAAGTTGCATACCAGCCTATTTGCGGAAAGCTAAACAGTTCCCTATTGTCCTTGACGTGAAAAGCTTCCCAGATAAACACTTTTCCCCCCCTCCATTGAAGAAAAATGATACAGCCTGTCCAAGAGCTCTAACACAGAGGACTGCACTGGGCTGCTGCTCAGCCTCTGCAGAGCTGGTGGTTTCTGTTGACGTTGGGCTTTGCTAAAGGCTGTAGTTCATCTACGTGCCGGTAGCGTTAAGAAGAGGCTGAGTTGTCGAGTGAGACTGGGATGATCTTCAGGGGTTTAATAACATTGCCCGCCCGCATCTTTGCATCTCTGGGTTCAGTACGGCCCTGGAATGTAAATCCCAATCCACAGTGGTTAAACAAGGTTCACATGGATCTCAAAGACTTTTGTGGTATTGTCTCCTCCTGATTTCTGAAGGGGAAAGAAAACATTGCTAGCTGAAGTAAACTCACGTGGTTCTCTATGAGGAGAGCAGTCAACCTCTGCTGCTTTAAGGGGTTTAAGTTGTAACGTTGCCTGCACTTGTGGCATTTTAAGTCATTATAAGGAATTATTCCTAACACCCACGGAGACAAGGCATCATATTCCAGCATAAGGAAGATCCAGAAGTCCCTGCATGAACTTTGGAGGAAAAAAGATTTATTTCTGAAATTAATACCAGGGAAATACTGGGGGTGGTTTGGTCCAGGTCAGCGGGTGGCTCTTCCTCTACTTCTCATCCTGACGGATGCAGATCTGAAGGACCTTGCTGTGTCCTCACTTCTGACTCCAGTTTGCTCACACACATGGTTTTGTTGGGTGCCTCCTTCCTCCCTCCACAGTGCCATCCAGGCTGAAGACCTCTTGCTAGGAGTAACCTACAGTCAATGGAAGGAATAGATGCACCGGTTGGCTTTTTGCCACCGTTCTGTCCAAGCAACCCTTGCTTTGCATTTGTGTCAAAGGAATCATCCTTCTTCCCCTAAGAAGCATGTGATTTCTTGCTAATGTTAAATGAGAACTTTGCACGTTTGTCGTACTTTATGTATAGAGTGGGTTTTGGTCACAAATGAAACTAGGAAGCTCAGCTTCCATTGACATTTAGCAGGCATTAAGGTCTTAAATCCTTGAGGCAATTTAAAAAACATTCCCCTCGTGGAGAAAGGGCATTGACTTGAAAGAAAGCAGAGTTAACAGGGGGCTTATTTGTTTATTTTACAAACGCAGACATGAATTTAGGGCAATTTCTATGTATTCAAACAGTCATACTAAGGGCAATAATTGCTGAGTGGTCAGAGGTTCCCACTCAAATCGGTGAAAGGCAGCAAATTAAATGCACAGGTAACCAAAAGTGTTTTCAATGAGATGATGGAGCCAGAGACTGATTTTATTTTCTTCTTTCACTATTGGGGTTCACAGTGCCACTTCCCTCCCTTTGTACCTCCCCTACCTTGCCAAGAACCGTCTGGTCAGTCTGTGAACAGCAGATCTGATGAGGTCTGGGGGTCCTGTGGGTTTTCTCATTGTTGGACTCTGGTATCTAGGAAAGCTCATACTTGAGCCTTTCCTCATAAAGCCTGACTCCTTCCTGCGTATTTTCATATAAACAAAGACATACACTCTTTTTTGACCTCTGTGCTGCTCAGGATAATTCAGTTTTCAGTTACAACTTGCTGTCAGATTGAGTCTAACTGGGGAAGGGAGAAGACAGAGGGACAGACAAGCGTGTCATCATCTGCTTAGGAAAAGAGCATTGCTTGAGTAGCTTGTGTTTTGGTTCAGAATTAACATCTCCATCTCAGCTGCCCCAGTGGGGCAACCCCAAATGCATAGACTCATTGCAAAGAGATGAGTCACATGAATCCTTCTGGAGTTTTAATTAAAACTTAGAACTTCTGTGGGTAGCATTTCAACAGCACAAGGTGAGAGTTTTGCAGCCTGGCCCACGCTCATCTGCCCACGATGCTCACGTGGCCCCAGCAGCACCGCATCTCTGAACCTTTGCGGTGCTGCTTCTCACTATCTTCAAGGGAGGTGGGGAGTTCTTTCCATGGGTGGATGGAAAACTGGGGCAGAAGGAGATTTTAACTTCCCAAGGGAAACTGACAGCACGGATAGTTTAGTGTTAGCAGAACTATTAACCCCTAAAGCACTGGGTGACCTCTCCCCCACTGGCATTTGGTGAGAGCTATGAAAGCCCTGGCAGGGCTCTGCTGCTCTGAATAAATACGAGACATGTCGCAGTCACCGCGGAGCGTGACACAGAGATCATCTGAGTCTCCTTCCCCGTGCCTGAGACTCACCCACTCCTCTCAGCACTTTCTTGTACGGATGTTTCCTGTGTGGAGCTGCTTCCACACTTTCTGTTTCTGTATTTAGTGTTGCCTGGTACACGCCTGTCGATCTCACACTTGTAGTATGGAGGTGTCACCTCTTACTTTGTAGTGTCTCAAACTGGGAAGGAAAACATCACCATCCATGGGAATATCTGGACCTCACAAGCTTTTCAGGATTGATCTTAGCTGCCAGGGTAGATCACAAAGCAGGAAAAAAAAAAAGTCAAGGGCTCTCTGTGTCTGGCAGCAGTGTAAATTCAGCTCTACTGTGCAGACAGTGGCAGAAAATGAGGTTTCCCAGGGGCCCTTTTGGCTAAGGCAGCATCCCTGACCTGTGCTGTGGAAGGTGGTCTGCAACAGAGAGGAGTCCTCACGAAAAGGTGAAGTCCTTACAGGAGAACCAGGAAGAAAATCTATTCGGTGTGGAATAAGAAGCAATAGCAAAAGCTGAATGAAGGTTGCAAGAGTAGCAGTTGAACCTTTGCTCCTCCAGACCCTTAAAAATGAAGGGTGTATTCCAGTGCAGGGCCATGGTGCAGAGACAACCCAGGAGCCTGGTAGGCGGGTGCACTCTCTGTGCAGAAGACAATTCACTTTAATAATATATACTAAAAACTCCCCACTTTAAATCACCAAATTATTCTGAGAATAGAAAAGTGATTTTGAGATAAAAAGCCCTATGCTAGCATATTGGCTTTTCTGTTGTTTAAGCCAGATTACAACACTGCTTCAGGTGAAGTCCTGCTTTGGTCACTCTTTAAGTGTAAGTAAGCTTTGTGTAGTGACAAGAAGTTAACGTGACTGCTAGAACTCATGCCAGGTACCAGGCATAGTTTTGATGAGTCTCTGCTGTCTATTAGACTTGTGATAGCACATGTTTTCCAGTAGCTAGGCAGTGCTACAAACGCTAGACTGTGATACCCTCTCAGACAACTGGCACTTAGATAAAGCATTTCCAGGCAAACAAACAAACACAGACTAAGAAAAACACACATGCACGTACAATGGAGGGAGGAGGCTGCTTCACTGACTTACTGAGCTCTGGGGAGCAGCAGAACAAAGTGGTTTTCATTTTCCTGGTGTTTCACTTACTGCCCTGTGGAGTTCTCTTCATGGGAGGAAAACTGAGAGCAATTGCTGGGTTCATGTATGTGGGTGTTTGTGGATGTATGTGTGTGTATGTCAGTGTATTCATGTGTAAACAGTTTGTGTGGAAGTTGGGTCCTCTCAAGCTGGTGTTAAGAGCTGTTTGTCAGTCATGTTCACAAAGGACCCCAGTGAAGGTGTCGACCACTGTCAATCCCCGGTGTAATTTGTTATTTTTCTTTGACAAATTAAATCTGCAAAGATTGCCCAAGGGGCCCCTGAGGATCTTGATAACTTTTTGGTCAAGGAAGCCAGTTGGCCTAATTCTTCTGCTGGGCTAGCAGAAAGCCCCTGGGAGCCATGCATGGACATTCCCTCCCTTTCCTCCAAAGGAAGGTGACTGGTACCAGACTCATCACTCTTCTCCCTCTTTTCTCGTAAGAGGTTGTTAGTAGAGGACCTAAGTGGATCTCCATGACTCCTGGTGATCAGTGCTAACCAGTTAGAGGCAGGAGGAAGGAAGCACTGCCTTTACACAGACCTTCTTCCTCCTGTGTTTTTAGCTGTGTTGGTAACTCCTTGGAGCAGGTGAACCCCCAAAGCTGCTTTGCAATGAGGTCTACAGCAGAGGGTGGGAGGCTGTAAAGGCTCTCACTTCTGTATGGTCGAGTACTGTGTCATTGTATCCTCAGGATGCACTGGCTGTATCTATTCATCATCTCTTTCTCAGGATGCTCTGGTTGTATCTGTCCATCATCTGTCTCTCAGGATGCTCTGGCTGTATCTCTCCATCATCTGTCTCTTGGGATGCTCTGGCTGTATCTGTCCATCATCTGTCTCTCGGGATGCTCTGGCTGTATCTGTCCATCATCTGTCTCTCGGGATGCTCTGGCTGTACCTGCCACCTGTCATCTTGCTACGATGGAGCTCATTAGCCTGTGTAGTTTATTTCTGGGATTCTTAAATGTACCAATAAAAAAAATAATAATAGACATGGCAATGAAGGCAAAGTGTTTTTTAGGGTCAGTGCAAGTTCTCCTGTTTTAAGCAGAGAAGACCTGGGCCCTGTTGTTTGTAACTAGTCAGTGAGATTTGCCTGAGTTCATTAAAAATCAATCTTTCCTGTGGCCTCAGATGTCTCCTAGATATTCAAGCTGTAGTTCAAGGTCTAATCTCGTAGGTTTCAATTAACAACTGACAAAGGGTATATGCAGCCTTCTTTTCTTCCTTAAAGTTTCAGCAGCAGTATTCATGCTCCATTAATAAAGAATTTTAATGAAGTCCAGATTAGTCAGAAAGAAGTATTTGATGCAAGCAGTTTCATCAGCATGGCTTGATACAGAGGGGGAACCCAGGTGAATATGTAATACTCTCTAATATGTAGAGACCTTATGTGAAGTCCTTTAACATTGGAGTTGGTAGAACAGCATTAAAGCAAGTGGGGTTTGGAGGAAGAACTCTCCTGCCCTCATCATGTTTCAAGGGCTCTGCCAGTTACCGCCCAGTGAAGATGCCCACAGACAGGCTGGAGTGTTGTCTCAGTAGGGTTTGTGACAACTGTTTTGTTCTTTTTTTGGAAGCACTCAGGCCCTGTGATAAAAACACTGCCCATGGGCTGTAACAGTGTTTTGGAGAAAGGCAGACTGGCTCGCTGTGCTTTTTTTAGCTCAGCAGCCATCAGTGGCTGAGCAGATCAGATGTTTTACAGTGGCAGCTACAGAGAGGAAAAGTGGATTTAGCGTAACAGAGATGTGGGATCTCTTGCAGACATGGTCTTCTTATGGCTGCTGGGTTCCACACTTTTGCCCACTGCTCAGTTTAAGTGGCCCATGTCTCTCTCCTGACAGTGAGAGCAGCTACTTATGTGCCTGTGTTATCTGTTGTCTTGCAATTGTAGGAGCCTGGACTGAACAAGGTACTTAAGGAAGACAAGTTGCTGTGCTTGTTCATGTTTGTGATCTACCCAATGTCTCACCTCAGCCAGGGCCCAGCTTCAAGAGCATCAGAGGGCAGAGCAGGAAGCAGCACCAGGCGTGCATTGAACAATCCACCCTTAGTTTTAAGTCTGGAGTCAATGAAAATAGTTTAGTCCCTCAAGCTAGACGTTTGGTACCTTACTCAGTTGATGTCTCAGTAGGGAGTTTCTTTTTAAGATGTGATGGCAAGTATGGATTTCTGCAGATGTTTCATCTCTCCTGAGGATCCAGCAGAGACGGGAAACCAATTCTCAAAGGAAACAGTCTGGGGGCAGAATTCGATTTGGATTGCAAATGAGTAAGATAGAGGCAACACTTACGTATTAGCTGTAATTCTACTAAGGAATCAAAATCAAGTAGCCAGTTTGGGGTACGTTTGGGGTTTTTTTGTCAGTCAACTTCTTCGTCTTGAAACCTGTCTGGATAATCAACTACTAGGATGGAACAAAAACATTCTCTCTTTCTTTTCTGTGCTTTAACTGAGTTCAGGAATGGTTTGGGTATGAGTGCATGAGATGGGGATAGTTTTGCAACTGAGTTAGCAAACCTGCCTTTACACATGACTACACAGCTCAGTGTCCCAGAAGCTGATGCTGACTAGAGAGGAGCAGACGGCCATAGACATCAGGAGCTCTGTTGACTTAAAATGGAAGCAGGAAAGAAACAAGTTTTGATGAACATTTCTTGTTTGATTGTGGAAGCAGGAGGAGAAAGAAAGTTTGTTCAACCCTTAACTTGCTTTCTGGTCACTGGAGTCTGAGACTGTAAGAGATGATGAGATGAGATGATGGCATTTGGTCACTATTGTCCAGTTTCTCAGATGCTTCCCAAACCACTGTAAATATGCTGTAGAAGCAGAACTGGCCCAAAACATAAGCCAAAACTGAAAATGTCACAATCAGACCTGAAGAAAATTAGTGTTTTAGATTGGGCCAAACTGGATGAGAATTTTATGCTCTGCAAAACTTGCTGAATGATGGAAGTTAATTTCCAGCACCTGAAAAATCTGTTGTGTATAAATAATATGACATCACCTTGAAGAAACATAGAAAGATCAGAGAGTTTATAAAGAGGAAACAGAGATTACATTGCCCAGTAATAAGTCCACCATTGTTCTTTATTAAAGCAATATGCATGTGTTTATTAAAAAGTTATTAAAAGGAAAGGGCAATAAATTTACTCTTGTTACTAAAGGTTTTCAAGCAATAACAGAAAAAAATAGTGGAATAAAGCTTGAAAATATTCCAGTTCAATAAAAATGCAATCCTAAAATCTTCTTTTGTGGTGTAATACCATCACTTCAGAGTCATCAGAAAGCCTTTGTGTTCTTGGCAAATTTGGACAGAAGTCAGAATTTCCAATCCAGAGGTAATGCTGATATTCCAACTTTTGTTTCTGTCCAAAATCAGGGAGGAAAAGCAGAAATACTGAAAATTCATTGCGATGTCAGCACTGAAAAATGTATTGGAAGATGCTGAAACGTTTCAGTTAACATGATGTGGCAGGTTTTTCAGTGGTACATGGACATATAGGAGTAGTTGTGAGTGTGAAGCCTTTTCCCTCCCCTGTGAAGCAAACTTCCAGAACAAACCACATGCCCCCCTCATCGAACCACTATGCTTGAGCAGAAAAGAACCCATCTTGATGTATAGGCATTCTGTCCAAGGAGCTTTAAGTGCCACTTCCATAAGACAGTGAGGCACCAAAGGCAGCTGTATGATCAAGATTTTGCTTAACTCAAGCTACTCAGGCAGAAATAGCTTAGCACTAAATTGCTGTGGTGACACTAAGCAAAGATTTAGGGAAGACTCTGGGGTGAGGCTTCATGTGCCACAAGCAGAGAAGGTTCTTATTTGCTATTAACATGGGAGATGGAAGCAACACTGGAGAGTCAACCCATCCTTCCTCTGTGGGCACAACCCATCCTCTGAGGCTGGAGTGTGCAGCTTACAGTTTACACTAAAGATGCACGAACAAAGGATTATTCAGTTCAAGCACTGAACCAAAAAGCCGAGAGGGGAAAATAAGTTCAGAGCAATCTGAAGGAGAACATTCTGAGGACATTTTTGAAGGCAAGGGTTGGGTTTTGTTGGATTTTTTGTCAGTCTTATTTATTAGTTGGGTTTTTCTTTTTAATTAAGATCAATTTTTAAACAAAAAAGGCCGCTTTGTAGCATTTAAGTCTTTGAAAACAGAAGACTGAAAAAAAAATGGAAAGCTTTGTTCAGAAAGTGCTGAAATGAAACATTTTGAGTTTTCTGAAATAAAAGAATTCATATGAAAATGTGGAAATGGCATGTTACAAATGTTTCAGCTGTCCTCTCTTTTTTCAGCAAATTCAACCGCTCAAGTTGCAGAAAGCTTGCAATTCTTCTCCTCTGCCCTAGATCTGCTCTGCTTTTAATTGAATGGAACAGATAACAGAAGTTTTCCTCCTCTGATTTTGCAGTTTCTCAAACTGGGAAGGAAAATCACCATCCATGGGAATATCTGGACCTCACAAGCTTTTCATTTAATTTATGCACAGCTGAGAGTTTGTATAGATAGATATGCGTATCCTGAAGGCCAAATTCCCTTTCTGACTAAGGCCACACTTCTTGAGCAATAGTGATTCTTCCCAGAGAAACGGTCTGATGTGGAGTCTGAGTCCAGAGATACCATCCAAGTTTGGGGTGGACTTGTAATCTAATTTAACTCCTTCACCTAATTTAGCTGCTCATGAGCTATAGTTGACTCCGATGCAAAAATGAAAGAAAACCCACAACTTTGTTTCCAAATTCTGTCAAGAAATGGAAATGCTTTAACTTTAGTGTACAGACATAAGGCAACGTAGAATAACCTCATTACAATTAAGCCAGTCAGGTGAGGATTTCACATTTTTCTGCCTCTTGAGGCCAAATTCATCCTGAACCACTTACCTGAAGCAGCTCAGATAGGTACAGGGAGAATGTCATTCTCTCATCTTTTCTTTGGAGTTACTCTCTTTTGCAGTAAAAATTATATATATGTATATATACCTGTGCTTTCATCTTGAAAGAGATGAACTCGATGGTGGTATGCTCTGTTGTCACCTGTTTACCTGAGAGACCATGGTCTAAATCCATATTTCACATCACTAGTAAGAGCCCCTGTAAGCTGTGCTGGGGTGGGTTAGGATTTCTGCCTGCTTTTCTGTTCTCCTTTTGTTCACTGCTCTCACAAGAGCTTTGAAAAAGCTGAGTTTCATCCTAGCGTGGAAGAGAAAAAAAAAACCCAACCAAAAAAAAAGTTCAACATCTTGTGGGATGGGACATTCTGGTGCCTGTCTCTTGGGTGTGCATGACTGCTCTGAGATGTGTAAGGAAAAAAAAAAAGGCAAGAAGCAGATGTCTCTGTGGCCTGTGGCGAGGGGAGCAAGGATGCGTGCGAGGGACTGACGAATTCCTGCCTTGACGAAGACTCCCAAACTGGAATTTATGAGAATCCATCTATAATAAAACGCTCTTAACTTAGTGTCTCGCTGTCATCCGGGTGCATCCCAAGAACGGTGGCATAAGGATCGAGCTGCCACATCACACATTCCTCGCTATCACCACAGCCTCTCTCTTGCTGAAACAAAATCTTCCCTTGTCTGACAGTTCTGGAAACTGAAGCAAGGAAACCTCTGCACTTGGAAGGGCACGCAAAGCCCAGTGGCCCTTCTGAGCCAAACTTTTCCGTTGCTTGCGCTGCAAAGAGAAGATGCGAAGAACAAATTGGCAGAGTTGCCTTTTCGAAGATTCTGCACATATCTGAGGGAACAGGAACGGTACCGCAAGATTGCTGAGGAAAGCAGATTGATGAGTTTGCGGTGTGGAAGACGCGTACGGTCAGCGAAGGCACGTCCTCTCTCGAGAGCTACAACAAAGGCAAATTCCTGGCCCTGCTGAAGCCCAGGAGAGGCTGGATGGACCTCATCCCAAACACTATTAGCTGTACTCTGGCAGGGTCAGTGGACAGAGGTGTTAGTGGGGTCTGCCCTGCCTGATGCTCCCCTCAGCTGATTGTCAGTGAATTGGTGTCCCAGTTTAGGGCCAGGGCAGCCCCTTAGACCTATGACAGATGGTCTCTGTTTCCCTCCCCAGAGGGGAAGAGAAAGGGAATGAGGGAGAGAGACTCAGAGAAGGGAACTGGAACAGCTTTAATGGAAATGAAAATAATAAAAATAAAAACTGATTATATACAAATATGTACAAAACCAGTACTGAACCCAACCTCCGTGATGGCAGTTACATCACTGTCACCACTGGTGCTGTGGAGCAGGCACTGGGAGAGTCCCAGCCTGGGCCCAGCAGCAGATGGGAGCTGTGTTCAGGAGCTGGGTTCTGGTG
>WTSP01008910.1:23307-39158 GCA_025331215.1 Actenoides lindsayi
TACTGCCTGTGCCCATGGGGGGTTGTCCCTGCTGGGAGCAGCCCCTGCCTGTGCCACCAGCTGCTGCCTGCAGCCAGCACAGGGACTGGGGAGAGCACTGACCACAACCAGCTCTGTTCTCACACAAACCAGGCCAATTGGTGTTCAGATAAATCCCTGTTGGTGGGGACAAGGTGCAGTGCAACGTGCGCTGTTAACACCACTCGGCATCGGAGCAGGAACAAAACGTGGATGCTCTGGCTCACCCTGCAGAGGAGATCATTGAGCCCGGGGGTGGTCGTGGCCTTCTGAGCTACAGAAATTGGTTACCCACCTTGATGTGAGGGGTAGGAAGATGCTGTCCTGGGCAGGGAGAAAGGCATGGACAGTCTGCCAGGGGGCATGAGGTTGAATGAAAGTGGGACCGGGGCAGTTTTAAGCCTGGGAATTATAAAAAGAAGCTGCTACAGGACTTCATGATGTTAATGTCATTTTTCTGACCAGATCCTCTCAATAACCCTAGCAAATCCCAATGATGAGTCCATTTTCTATTGTCAGTGCCAGCACAGAGTGACACTAGAGACCGCGAGGCAGAGAGAGAAATGCTGAGACAGCCTAAAGGAGCATACAGCTCAGCCTAAACTGCTTGCCTGTTTTGATTAGTTCTTTTAATTCTTTTCAAGAATTAGAACAGGATGGCAAATTTCACCAGAAGTGAAACAAAACCACAAGGGTCTTTGTCTGGGGATTAAGTGTTTTCAAGAACTAGCAAGAATAAATGTTTTCCTGTTTTCACTCTGCTTTCTGTACCTTAGGACCAAGTCGTGTAGCATATTTGATGAGACTCACAAGTTTTCTTCTTCGGGCTCTTGTTATTTTAGAGAACTAGTTTTGCAGAACTGTGCATCCCAGTGAAGGAAATTAAGGTCAGGGATGAGAAAAACCCACCTAAGGGCCTGAAATACTTTTAGTTTCTCAAAGACCACCCTGTGTGGGAATGATAGATTTAAAAATGGGTGGAACCTCTAAGCCTGGAGTTGTATCAAGTTATTCATGACAAATCTCTGAGATCTTTCTGCGGACCGAGATATTTGGGTGGTACTTTCTCACTCTTTCTTCAGAAGAGGCACTGTGGCCTCACAAACTGAAAACTAGCCCTGCTTTTTCTCTGGCTTTAAAACTAAAACCATGTATCTTGAAAAGCTGTCTCAGCAGTAGTGAAGGAGTGGGGGGAAAAAAAATGTGTCTTATATCCCCATGGTTTCATACAGTGCAGCTGTGCTAACAGAGTGTATTGAAACTTAGACTAAAGGAGAGGCACAAAATAGTCCATGAAATAATCAGTGGAATCTATCAGTCAAGCTTCACACAATGGGGAGATCTATCGTCCAGGTATCCTGTAACAGATGGGAGTTTTTGTCCTTTTTTTTTTCATTTTTAGGAGTAAAAAATCCAGAATGTTAATAACTTCAAGCCCTGTCTTTTAATAAAACTGTTGCCTGAATTGGTGGGAAAGTTTTCTCCCGATAGGAATCACAGAATGACAGAATGGTAGGGGCTGGAAGGGACCTCTGGAGATCACGTAGTCCAACCCCCCCCCTGCCAAGGCAGGTTCAGGAAGTCTACTTTACTTTGAATTCAAATCTTTAAATATTCTTCCAATACATTTGGATTAAATACCCATACTCTGTGGGATTAGAAGGTTTGATTTCCCTTATGGTTGAATGTCTGTAGGATGGTGATGAGATTTGAAAAAGCAACCAGGTGTCTAGATGTATTAAATCAGTTAAAAAATAAAATAACAATAAAAAAATATTGGTTTTAATTTTTTTTAAAAGAAGGAAACATGCATCAACAGCCAGCCTTCAACAGCCCCTCCTAGGTCTTGAGGTAATTATTAGTGGTACAGGAATAATGGAGCAAGTATTGACCAAATGTAATATGCAGTTGCCCCAGTGGAGCTATTCCCCCTGCATCAACTCTAAAGTACAAGTGGTTAGTTTATAACCCTCTTTAGGTTACCACATTTTAATGTTTCTTCAGTGTTTATTTATTCTCTTCCCAAAGAATGTTCTGAAATATCAAGTTTACAACCTGTGGCTCATGTGATGGTAGTGGAAACAATTAAGCTAGGAGCTGTCAAAGCCACCACTGGGATTTTGATGCCCAAACTCATTAATTTTAATAAGAAGTGAGCTGCCAGTCTTCTTAAGTGGTTTCTAAAATCTCAAGTCGTAAAAGCACCTCTCTACTGGTTCCAGTTTACTAGGAGCTCAAAGCAAGGTAAACATCTGTAACAAAATAGTAGGTGTGAAAAGGTGGAAAATACGTATTCAGATGTCTCTAAGACCTTTCAAGGAACCAAATGGTGGCCCCAGCCTTGAGCTGGCAGATGTGGACTGACACGGGGACTGCTCCTACCTTCAGTGTCTCAGGGAATCACTGCCTGAGCAGGACACGAGGCACAGTTTCGGTGGCAGGGAGAAGAAAGCCAGTGGAAATAGAAATGTTGGCAACGGCTCAGTTCCAACGGTGATGATCGTATTGCTTGTCTCCTTTGGGCGCTCACATCTACTGCAGGCTGCTGCCTTCACATGATTCTGCCCACCACAGCCTTGTGCCCAGGGTAGTGCTCTTCTTCCCAGTTGCAGGAAGACCTGGGTGAACTCACATCATATGGTGAAGAGCAGAGGCATCAAGAGCAATATGAGACCAAGCTGTCTTTGGGCAGTATCAACTATTGCTTTGGCGTAGGTGCAGCACACGACGAGGCCAGGGCTGTCTTGCCACCCATTGCTGCTACTGCAGTAACCCATGTGATATTTGTAGCTTGGTCCAGGTCCTTCCTACCTGCCTGACCCGTCCTATCCAAGTTCACTCTGTGTTATCTTCCAAGCTGCATTTGCATGTTGATAACTTCACTGATCCATTATCATGGCTGGATTAAAATTAAGAACTGTCTGCTGTGGCCTGAGGGACCTACACAATGCAAACTCTTGAGGGCCTTTCCTTTTACGTGAGTTTGGAGATGGCTTCGCTTCAGCCACGAGCCTGTGTCACAGCCTAAAAAGTCCTGAAGGCTTTGGAGAGCACCAGGGTATCCCAGAGAAAGTTGCCACACTGCTGAAAACTCTTCCTCAGCATGAATCATAGAAGAATCATAGAATCATTAAGGTTGGAGAAGACCTCCAAGATCATCCAGTCCAACTGTCTACTAAATATTATCAGAACCACTAAATCATGTCCTGAAGTGCCACATCTGGACATTTTTTTAACCCCTCCAGGGATGATGGTTCCACCCCCTCCCTGGGCAGCCTGTTCCAAGGCCTCACCACTCTCTCAGTAAAGAAATTTTTCCCAATATTCAACCTAAACCTCCCTTGGTGAAGCTTAAGCCCATTTCCTCTTGTCCTATCACTGTTTACCTGGGAGAAGAGACCAACACCAACCTCACTCCAACCTCCTTTCAGGCAGTAGAATCAAGGAAGAAAGTCTTAACAGAACAAAAATCCAGAGCCAACAGATCTCTGTGTGATGTAAAATTGAGCATGGAATGAGTATGAATGAGTTTGAACAGGACTCACAGAGAGTCTGAATGCTGGGAAGGATGTGGATGTTTTCTTGTGTCTTTTATTAATGAGAACAACCTTGGACAACTTTAGAATTAGTTTAAGCAGGTGTCTTTTTTTTCTGTGTCTGTCATATGATCTCACAAGGACTTCATTAATGCTTGGTATGATTGACAAAGTTACCGTAGTTTTTGCCAGTGAGTCTCATAGTAGCAACAATTAATTATCAGTAGCTGTTGGAAGGACCTTTGGGTGAAACATGATGCGGTGGAAATAGAGATGACCATCTTGACTGCTCTTGTAAGGGACTTTAAAAAAACCCCAGAATTAGTAGTAGATGTGACTTTTTTTGGAAGAGAACAAAATGTTCCATAAATGAAACATGTGGTTTCACTTGCAGCACATTTTGTACGTTGTCACCAATGAAGTTCAGGATTTTTTATTACTTTTTCATTAAAATGTCTTACTGGTTTCACTCAGGAGGCAAAACTTTTCACATGGCTTTAATTGTTTCTGTCATAAAAGTCATAGCATCCATGTAATAGAAATAGTTTTGCAGACCACAGCTTCATATTGCCTATTAATTCTCTTCCATTTTCTGTACCTACAACTCATTAGCCCATCCCAGAGATAGAAACAATTTCTCTCTTGTAGTTAAGATCAAACAGGAACTTCTACTGAATTTGGGTGACCTCATTAATGTCTATAACTATGTAAAGGGCAAGTGTCAGGAGGATGGAGGCAGGCTCTGTGACATCCACTGATAGGACAAGGGGTAATGGGTACAAGCTGGAGCATAGGAGGTTTCAGGTAAACCTGAGGAGAAACTTCTTCACTGTGAGTGCTGGAGCCTGGCCCAGGCTGCCCAGAGGGATTGTGGAGTCTCCTTCTCTGGAGACTTTCCAACCCTCCCTGGATCTGTTCCTGTGTGACCTGCTCTAGGTGATTCTGCTCTAGCAGGGGGGTTGGACTCGATGATCTCCAGAGGTCCCTTCCAACCCCTAATGTTCTGTGGTTCTGGGGAAAAAAAAAATCACTTTGTGTCAGTAACGGCTTATTAGTTTTTTCTTTCAGATATTTTAGCTCACAAACGTAAGTTCACATGGCTGCATATCAAAGGAGGGTGTTTGCATTGACTTTTTTCTAAAATTTTTCTAAATTTAGAAGATGAAAGCCATAAAAGGCCTTTTTCTTCATAGTTGCAGTGAGATGCAAGAGGCAGTAGTGTTTCAAACAGGAGCGAAGAGCTCTGGCAGCATTGTTTCAAGGTGGCTCTGGACAGGTCATTTAGCACCTTTTTTGCTTCATTTCTCCATTATACAAAAACTGTTAAGAGTTCAGGTCTCGCATCTCCCATCTCAGCAGCCTAGCTATTAGACCATACTTCTGTCATCAGTCTGGGCTTCCCTGTCACCAATCCAACTCAGACGAACAAGCGTAATTACTGTTGCAGTCAAAACAATGACTTAATTTCCACAGATGATATCCGAAGTTAAAAAAAAAAAAAAGAAAAGAGAACTATTGTTATCTCATTAATTTCAGATCAGCTTCTGTGAAGGTATCTGTTTCCCTCAGAGGGAGTCACAGTTTTATTATTTAACCTTCAGCCCAGCGAGGGATGTGACGTTGCCCCCGTACCACAGCTTCTAAAGCCTCTAAGAAGTAATTAAAGTGCCAGAAAGCAGCAGTGGCTTATCAACTGCCTTTTCCCCCTTTTTTATTTTAGTGTTGCTAGGAAATGCCACTGTTGTCCTTAGTTGGTGCCCCAGCACAGAAGCCTTTCTCCTTGTACACCTCCTTGGCTGTTAGGGGCACCCACCAAGTAGGACAGTCCTCTGCATTCACTTTTCCTTAGCACCATCCCTCACATCTTCATTCAATGTTTAATTGTTGTATTTTGCAGTTCAAGGACGACAAAGACAAGGCCAGCCTTGGAAGGGGCCTCAGCGACAGCGCTGCCCGCTGTCCAGCTTTCTGAGCAGGTCCCACTGACATCTCCCTCCCTGAAGCCCCTGCAGATGGATGAAGAAGACAGCCTGTCTCCTCACCTCCTGTTGCCAGATAGTATCAGCCAGCTGGAAGAGTTTGGCAGGCAGAAGAAATGGCACAAGAAGCAGCACAAACACCATCGCCAGAGGCAGTTCAATGACCTCTGGGTTCGGATAGAAGACAGGTGAGTCATAACTTTTATGGTCCCTGTCCTCTTCCTGCTGTCTCCTAACAAGTTGCTCTTTACAGATCCCAGCTTTTGTTGATTAGACCGTAAGGAGAGTTGGAAAAAGGCTACATGGGAGAAACCGGGAGTGAGGTCATGGTTTTGGAGCCTAATGGAGAGTTAGGAGGAAGGCTCCTAGGAGCATTTTATCTAAAAGTAAAGAGAAAAAAAAAGCTAATGCTTAAAATATTTAAAATATACAGAGGCAGACTTGTCAGAGTAAAAACAGGAAAAAGATTACAATGGAAAATATTCTGTGTTTGCCCTCTTTCTTCCAATAATTATGTTCTAATCTTTACTGTCTGTTTTCAGCCCAAAGACTTGCCCATTTTCCAACCACGCAGAATATTCCTGAGAGTTCTTAAGATTCTGACATACCTGACTTTCAGTATTCCTGCGTTCTGGGGCTGAAATGTTTTCATATCTCAGACTGCTTTGAAAACAGCAAACAGACAAAATGATGTACTGAACCAGGGCCTCTAGGTGAAGGGAATGGAGGTAGACACATTTCCATGGACATTCCAGTCTTGGTCCAGGGTTAAAAACTCACATTCAGTGCTTGAATAAGACCCTTGATGTTGGACCAGGGCTTCTTGACACGTGCTTTTAGGATTCCTGGGCAATTTGTTCTCCCACCTCTAAAACTGGGGAAGCAGTTAGTGCCTTTATCCAGGCCAAGTCATGGGCAGATAAGGAGCCACAATGTTTATAGATCTCGTAACAAGTAAAAGGAATGAAATAATCTGTTGGGAGCTGGCTGCTTGCCTGTATTTATAATGATAGTCTTTGAGAGTTTCTTCTATTCCCATTTTCCTAGCACCTAAATTTCTTGCAAGTAAAATGAGTCAGAGTCTCCTAGAGGCTTCTCCCTTTGCAAAGGAAAAAACTCCACATATTTGTGTTGTGGGATTTTTATTTATTTATTTCTATTCATTCTTTTTTAATGAAGCAGTTGTCTTTTTTTTTTTTTAGTTTATTGTATTCTCAGGGTGAGAATACAACAGGGTTGTTATTAAGGTGGGGCATATTGATCTTAACATAGTAAGGCTATTTCTGAGGTTAATGCCAGCCTTGATAAGAAGGAGTCGTGTGTTTTGTTCTCCAAGTGTGTTCAGTGATTGGATCCTTTTCACAGAGTATGTTTAAAGCCTGAACTAAGGGGCATGTAGTTCTACATAGTTGATTGCCTTGAGGACAAAGGACTTTTCTATCTTTCTTCTGCCTGGGGGCCTGAGTCGTGGTGTCCCGTGATGTCCTAGCATTTCACAAGTGTGTCTGGTCCAGCTTACCATATGTGTCATACAGGTGAAGTGCTTAAATAGATCTGGTGGAAGCCTGACAGTTAGGAACAGTCCTCCTGCCTCCATCCTACTCCATCCAATCCATCCAGAAAGGATGTTGGATATTGGACCTGATAGGGCTGTGGAAATGTGCAGCTGGGGGCTTAAATCCGTGGTGCTTGCATAGCTTTTGTGTCCTTTGCTGGTTTTATTTCAGCAAGAAAAATTCCTAGGAAAAGTATCGAAAAGGGTAGTTCCCCAGGTCAGAGTTAAATCATTCACTCTGCGCTCCTGTGGGATTTCATCTGAATCAAAACCTTCTATCCCCTCTGCTTCCATTTCATAAGGATGGAGACTGGGATAAGGAAACACAAGTTTCCACTCCCACCACGCTGGTGATGAACCAGACGCTGTGTGACGCCTGCCTTGCTGAAAGATCCCGGGGAGATATTAGTGGGAAATCACAGCCCTAGAAATGAGGCAAGGCTGGAAGAAGGGAAGTCTGTCTTAATGCTTTCAGATGGTTTCAGTGCTTCTGCAGTTCTGGAGTAACTTCTGGTGTTTTCCTGGAAACAAAACAAAAACAAAACAAAAAAATATACAAACTGTTCAGCTAAATCAGAGACTCACAACCAGCTCTGGTTTCCCCATAAATTGGCTGGGGTCTCAACTTTCATAAACCAGCTGCTGCATATTGTGCTTTTGGCAGTTGGGTTTCATCAGCATTAATTGCAAGCTGGACCTTGCACAAGGCAATAAACAGTGAGTTCTCTCGAGCTGGTTCCTTTCTGATTGGCAAGAAAAGACCAGAAACGTGTGCCTGTCACCAGCCTTTGTAGCGTGACTGTTCTTTGGAGGGAACAGCTAGGATGGCTAAGAGTATGGGCAATGGGGTGTTACCTGTGCGGGAGGGAAGCGGGCGAACTTATGTTGTGTTGCCTCAATAATGTGTTGCCACCAGTGAGACCATTAGCACTCATTACTGGAGCATAATTGGAGTACTAGGAGTTCTCACTCTGGCCTGTCCCATGGATCCATTGTGCATCTGAATGCAGTCAAATGGGAACCCCCCCCCCATGTTCTGTGTGGACTGAGGTCCCTGCACACACTCTTACCTCAAGCTATGGCCCCGTATTTCCTAATGGCTCTTCTTCCAGTTTGAGCTTCCTAACTCACCTGTTGTCACCTGAAACTTCACTTGCTCACCTTTTTGAAACAAGGTAGAGGGATTTGGGTCATCGTTACAACTTTTAGGTAAAAGATGCATAAAACTCATTGTTTTCACGTGAGATGCCCAGAATTCAGCTTGTTTGAGCTGCCTTTCAACCTGAAAAGTCAGAGAGATACACAGGTGGAGGACAAAGCCAGGCGAATTTAAACCAGATTATTGATCCTTGTATGAACCTCATTGAACTGTGAAATGGCTGCGGTTCATGCACCTTTTTTTTCCAGAGCTTTATTGACCGTGGATTAGAGGACTTTATGAACCATGAATTGCAGGGCTTTTATGCACTGCGCGTCTCTAGGTTATCGCATACCCTTCCATGGAATTCTCGAGGTGTTTTTTTAAGCTACCAACACAGAAACAAAGGAAATGAACACAGGAGAACAATCTTAAAGGAACATCAAAGGTCTGTCTCCAACCTATAAAAGCCAGGAAATCCATAATTAATGGTTCCGCTAAGACTTCATCTCACACAGGCGTTCAGGTCTGATCCGAGGTTATAGCTACAATCTGAAACGGCCTCGTGAAAAATGAGTCATCACTTAATGCCACACATCATTATTAGTATTTACTTTCAGTTGTACCTTGGAGATTGTCCGTTCCTTTTTTTCTCCTCTCTTAACAGCTGAGGCATTTGAGTTGGCAGCCCTGAGTGGACAGTGTTTAGATTTGTGAGTTGGAGGGTTAGTGCCGCTGCGGAGGATGAGAAAGCTTCTGCTCCGTCTCCTCCCTGTCTTTGACAGAGCTAAGATTTGCTGATCTCCTGGGTAATCGGCTACACTGAAAGCTATTAAAAAAAAAAGAAAAAATGCTCATGAAAAGTGTGGTTTCCTCTCCTTTCTACCTCCTTCCCCCAAAACCTAAACAAAAGGAAAATGTCCTGCCTGGCTTCAGGTTCTGTTTGAAATTGTTTGTCGAGAATCAAAATTAAATGGAGATTTCAAGTAGCGAGGTGGGTTTTTTTTTTCCCTCTTTAACTACTTGATTCTGCAGAAATGTGCGGATCTGAAGTCTGTCATTGGGAGGAATTTGAACTGAGACAAAACCTAAACCCTGACTGGCTCCCAGAGCCAAAAGCCAGCTGGGGCAGCAGGGAGGGGAGGCAAAACCCTTGGGCTGGAAGGCTGCAGTTTGGCATACAGAGCGTGTTATTGTTCCTGTTGACACTGCGTTAGCAAAGCTTCCCCTTGTAATATAAATAATTAATTGCAGATCATTCACTGGCGTTGCCTGATGAGCTGCGCAGTTAATTGAAAGAGTAGAGAAATGCCGATGACTTTCCAGAGGAGTCAGTGAAGGCCAGGTCAGGATCGCACCTTCGTCCTGGCATCCTGGCTTGTATCACAAGTTGAGTGACCAGCAGGACTAGGGAAGTGATCCTGCCCCTGTACTCAGAACTGGTGAGGCCCCACCTCAAGTACTGTGGTCATTTTGGGGCACCTCAATACAGAAAGGCCATTGAGGTGCTGGAGCAGGTCCAAAGGAGAGCAACAAGGCTGGTGAGGGGTTTGGAAAACATACCCTGTGAGGAGCAACCAAAGGAGCTGGGGCTGTTCAGTCTGGGGAAGAGGAGGCTGAGGGGAGACCTTATGGCTCTCTACAGCTACCTGACAGGAGGCTGGAGCAAGAGCAAGGTTGGTCTCTTCTCACTGGTGACTGGTGACAAGACATGGGGAAAAGGCCTCAAGTTGCGCCAGGGCAAGTTTAGGTTGGATATCAGGAAAAACTTCTTTACAGAAGGGTTGGTAAGCACTGGAACGGGCTCCCCAGGGAAGTAGTTGAGTCACCATCCCTGAATGTGTTTAAAAACCATTTGGATATGGTGCTCAGGGACATGGTTTAGTGGTGGGTTGTTAGAGTTAGAGTAGTAGGGTTAGGTTGAGGTTGGACTCAGTGATCTTGAAGGTCTTTTCCAACCTGAGCAATTCTGTGATTCTAGTGGGCAAACAGTTGAAGGCTCCAGACAAAAAACAGCCCAAGTGAACAGAGAATCTCTCCCAGCTGGGAGGGGAGTGTTAAAGCTCCTGGGTTCCTGAGGCAGGGCTGGAGGAAAGCTCCTGGGAAAAGAAAGGGAGATAATAACTGGGAGGGCATTTCAGGAGACGTGAGGTTTGGAAGGAGAGATGGCAGCCAGGGGATGTGAAATAGAGAAATACAGTGGAAGGAGAGAATGTAATGGGCAAATTCAGAGGTTCATTTCCACTGCCAAAGAAGGGATTGAGTGAGGATGGTGTTTGGAAAGACACTGAGGACACACAGATGTTGCACTTGCACAGAAAAGTAATCAAGGGAAAAGGATAGTTATTAAAAGAGGGGGGGGGGGAATAAAAAATTCTTGCCCCAGATGTACTCTCAGCCCTGCAAAACCTGCCATTAGTGGGAAATGAAATGAATTCCACCTGTAATTGGAAATGGCATTTCTCTGATAGCCCAGTGCTGACTATTCAACCCCAGATGAATGCAATACCATCACAAATATCAATTTCTTTTGAAGGCAACAGTTATTTTAGGCCATTAAAAAAAAAAAGTTATAGCAGTGATGGATGAAGGGAGACAATGTGTAATAAACCACACTAAGTGTGCCTATGTAGAGTGAACCTTATCAGTTTGGATGGAATTTAAGCACTTAACCTGTTATCCTTTCTTTCAAGACAATGCAGTGACAGAAAACAGAACTCTGTCAAATCAGACAAACTTTTAATTTCCCATAACTGCATCTGAAAGGTAAATTTCAGTAAATGAATCCAAATTGCTTCCTTTTCACAACACACGGTGCTGAAATACAGTACTTAACTTCATTAAAGAAAAGACTGCTTTTCTTTCGAGGAGACCTAGACACTTTTGAAGTCTAACAGGTAAATTGTGGTCAGATGATTTCCCTCCATATGGTAGCTTTGAGTTTGACATTTTCATCACTGGGGCCTTGTTTGTTTAAGTTACTCTATCCACCTCCCCAGTAAGGATACTGGTTGGAGAGTGCATGCCCACTGATGCTCGTGGGGAGGGGGATCACTCCCTCCTCCAGACTGTCTCCGTGCAGCTAAGCACTTGACACCATTGCATTTCTTTGCCTGGTGTTCAACCAAGGCTGAGGGTGCAGCTTCAGGACCTTTCTAACTTGAACCCATCTCCAGCATCTGGGAACAGTGGGACTGTAGATGTGTTGGAGTCACTTGTCACACCTCATTGCTAGTTGGGGCTTGGGTTGTGTGGCCCCCCCTTGGCTTTCCTCCAGCACTTCTGTCTACCATTTCCTCCACAGCTCTCCTGGCAGGATTTCCTTCTTGGGGAACTTCCATGATCACAGTCTCTATCAGTGACTGCCCCGAGTCTCCAGGGCACGGCACACAAATATCTACTCAGCAGAAAACTCTCATGGTTTGACAGCTTGGGTACAAGACTCTACTGTCATGCTGAGTGGTCTCAAAACACCTCCCAGACAAATGCTTCCTCCCAGCTCCTCAGTGCAAACTGAACCTTTGTATCATGAGCTGGCCTAAAATCTGCTTTTAGTTTGCCTGTTTTTTTTATGAACTCTGGTGGATATACTAGCAGAACACAATTTGGACAGTGAAGCAGTGCATCAGTTGGTCCTTCTTTCTCCCCACGTTGTATGCCTCTCTTGAACATGCCCTATTGATCCCGTGAAGGCATCCTCAGCTCCTCCTGAGCAGAGAGCAAAGCTTGGGGAATACTGCATTTTCCCTTTCTTAGTTTTTTACCGTTTCCTTTCGATTCCCCCTTTAAGATGAGCAGATGGCTCGATGCCTCTTCCAGAAGCACTGATGTTGGCAATTCTTTCATCAGCGCCAAGCAGGCAAACCCTCCAGTGGAAGTCAAGTAACAGCATGATATAACCCAGTGCAGTATAAATAAGAGGTAAATCTCCTGACTGTAACATGTGATACAGTGATGACATATTCTCCCTCCCTAGATGGTTTTTATCGAGGCTTCTTGGATTATCAGGTTGGTCAGAGTGCACAGAACATATTAATTAAAGCTGTGAAACCTGGGCTCAGCGCGCAACTCTCTCATGTATTGTAGGGAAGTCCTGACATTCATTTCCAAAACCCCAACATCTCCATGCTAATAGACCCTCTCTGTCATCTGGCTCTGAGCGATAACTTCTTTCCCCTTGTGAAGTCAAAGAGTTCATTTGTTATCCTCCAGATGGGGCTGAAAAGATGTGCGGCCACGCTTTCACCTGCTAGACACACAAAAAGAGCTGTATGTTTTACTTTGTTCTCTCAAATGTGCTGCCACTGGGTGATGAAACACACAGAAACTTAAAAAAAAAAAAGCTCTGAGTATTTACTTCTACTATTATCTGGTGGGGGGGGGTTTGGACTCAGTGATCATCAGAGGTCCCTTCCAATCCCTACCATTCTGTGGTCCCTTCCAACCCCTACCATTCTGTGATCCTGTGATTGTCTCACTACCAGGATGAACAATTAATATGAAGCATTATTTTAATGAAAGCTATAAATACCTGAAAATAGAATCGTTAGAGATAAAGAACGCAGAAATCTCTTGGAAAACGGGGACATAATTTGTATATAGATTTCAATTTTTACTTCATGAAACGAAATTCTTTATCGGTAACGCATTAGGTATTTTATTTTCATGAAATTTAAATCCATCACCAATATTAAATCCATATTTTTGAAGGCGAGCAAGTAACAAAATTGGAGCACAGAAAAGCTGGGATTTTTGCACAGTGAGGTATTTTTCAGCGCTGGATATCCAAGAGCACTTTCTGCTCCTTCCTCCCCAGCGCTGATTAAGATTGAAAATACAGTGCGAGATATTTTATGGAACCTAGTAAGAGCTTTCTCTTTCTTGTTTTCTATTTTTCATTTGGGCCGTGTTGAGTAAAGATAGCTTATGCTATAGATGTGTATCTGCCCCAGGTTGGTGTGTTTCTGACTTGGGCTGAACACAGCCCTACCATTGTTAAGCCACCTAAGATCTGTCTGATGCTGCACAAACAAAATGTTTGCTTAGGATTCAACTGCAAGAAGGAGCAGCTGCTGAGTTACAATAATCTCTTCCTCCATGATGCACATCCCCCCTTGTTCCACTGTTTCTCAGCCAGCCCAGTCTCATTTCCTCACCCAGTGCCAGTACTCCTCAGGATTTTTGGACAATTTAACTTTTCAGTTCCATGGTTCTCCATTTTCTGCTTGAATTTTCTCTTTCTCCCAACACTTTTTCTACTTGTCCTTTTTAACTCTGGCTGCACGTGCTTGGCATGGGCCCTGGAGTAAGGAGTAGGAAGGGACCCCTCCAGCATCCCCATTTTCTGCCCTCACCTCCACCTCTCTGAGCCCAGCTTGCAAGAGGCTGTGATCCTCCAAACACTGCACAGCACATTGCAGTCAGTCCGTGCCAGTGAAAGTCTGGCCTTTTGGAGCCTACAGCCTTCAGCAGAACCTCTTTTAGATGGAGGCATGTGTCACTTGTAGCTAGCATTTCTTTGGCATCTGGCATTACTGCAGACTTGAGGAGGTAGGAAGGTAGCTAGGCACCCTGCTTCATTTTTTTAACCAGGAGTTAGGTCTCCTCTGTGTTATTTCATCTTTGCTTTTCCTACCATTTTCACAGAGGTTGTATGTCTGGCCACACAGGCAGACAGGCCAGGACAGTCAGCACTGGCTCCGTTTATTCTTTGCTAAATTTGTGCATATCGTGATGTCCAGTGACAGGACACGGGGCAACGGGTGCAAGCTGGAGCACGGGAGGGTCCATGGAAACAGAAGGAGAAACTTTTTCTTGGTGAGAGTGACAGCCTGGCCCAGGCTGCCCAGAGAGGTTTTGGAGTCTCCTTCTCTAGAGACATTCAAACCCCACCTGGATGGGTTCCTGTGTGACCTGCTCTAGGTGATCCTGCTCTGGTAGGGGAGTTGGACTCGATGATCTTTCAAGGTCCCTTCCAACCCCAAACATTCTGTGGTTCTGTGAAAAGCAGTCCAGGCTCTTTCTGCTGATGCTTTTCCTTCTCTTGACAACTTGGCAGCCTCATGGGCAGTCTCCGTGGTGGTGTGGCCAATGCCAGGAGTGTTGGGGGCCAACTGTGGTCTAGACACCTACATTCGTAAGTCTTTAGCAATTCCTTTATGCTTATGCATTGGATCAGTTTTTTATTTCTCAGGCATCAGAAATGCACTTAGGGTTGGCACTAAGCTGGAGAAAAGGTGCCTGTGGGTACAAATGCAGATGTAAGTTTATTTTACCTACACCTTGTTTTAATGTTAATATTAAGCCACCACGGTTGAACAGATTAGATTCTATTTAAGTCTTGAGATTCCCATCCACAACTACTCAAGTCATTAAAATAAGGTTTCAGGACTGGGCCTGTAGAACAAAGCGTCTCCTGTGGAGCGAGGCAAAAAAAAAAAAAGGAGGGTGCTTATTCCACCGAAAGAGTTAACGCTGAGTGAGTTTGACCATCTTCTGTGTTAGTGTAAAGCTTTTTTTTTTTTCTCCAGCTATTTTTAGTCTGTTCCAGCAGCGTATCCCACTGTGGTCTGGTATGCGAGAGCTTCGCTGTGAGGGTTGCAAACACTTGTATTTCTGTGTTGTGAGAACAGAGCGGCCGTGTGTTCCTGGAGCGCGGGTTCCTCCGGCAGCTGAGAGGACGGGCAGCCGGCACATGCGATCCCCTGCACATGTTTATTGTTGCCTGGGAATAACCACGTACAGCAAATGGGCTCTGGAAGAAAGCTTGTTAGCAGATGTCGTCATGGCCCTTCCAATTTATAAATACGAGCCTTGACATTTATGTTTTCCATACCCAGGGCTTTCACTAGCCAGATGTTCTGAGGATTGGCTCCTTGGAGCCTTTAGCTGTGGCTTCTCATGGCGTGTTATCTATTGCACACACACACACACAAAAAACAAACCCCAAACAAAACCAAAAAGAACTCTATTCCTGGCTCCTTTCAAACAGATAAGAAGGGAAAACGCACTGAGTACCCTCAGGGAAAGGGAATTCCTCTAAATCTGAAATGCACCTTAACACGGCTCTACCAAAACGCTTTCTGTTTCACTCAGCTGAAAAAAAATAAGTTGTCTGGTTTAGGAGGCAGAGAAAATTCAATACACGGTAGCACTTGTGCCCCGCTGTCTGGGGCGGGTGAAGAGTGTGGTTTGTGTTAAACTTGCAGTGCTGACTGCAGGTGCAGACACTGTAAGAAGTGCTGAATGGGCTCGTGCCCAGGGTGAGTTGGATTCCTTCAACACAGAAGTGGGTAGGAAAGCACCTGCACTCCCCTCAACTGCGATTCTTGATGGAGAAGGTTTTTTTTTCCTATAGGAAGTGTTGTGTTTTCCCTCCCAAGCAGGGGGGGTGGCTGGCTCCACATTCAGACTCCAAACTTACAGCACTGTTCAGCTGAACTGAATCTCTCCCTAGACTGGTACAGCCAGTGCTGAGCCTGCAGGGAGGTTGCAGCCTTGTGCATGTGATGTTGGGAGCTGCTGGGGTCAGGAGCAGGACATTGATAGGTCAATTCAGGTTGGACATTAGGAAGAATTTCTTCCCCATGAGGGTGGTGAGACACTGGCACAGGTTGCCCAGAGAG